>BSUD01000028.1:184012-198321 GCA_033239045.1 Fagopyrum esculentum | reverse complement strand
GATTTAAACTAAATTACTAATAGCTTCATTTGTTCAAATCAATCAATATAAATATACTAAAATGGAGTTTTTTTACTGCTGACATTCCCAAATTCAAAGAATTTAAAATAGATTTCTCTTAATTAAAGGTGGAAAACCTTTACTTTTTAAATTATTAAATTAAAATTATTTATAACAACTATAATAATCTCAACCGAATTTAAACCAAAACATGCAAATGTTTTTTGACAATCATAACAAATCAAAATTTTTTTTTTTGGAAAGATTTTTATTTTTTCTTAATATATTTTTAAGGATTATAAGGTCAATCTATGTACGTTTAATATTTTCAAAGATTTTGTTTTCCCACATAAATTATCAAGTAAGGTTGATAGTTTGATAACTTGTATAAATAGAAGGTTTGATTCTTACCAAAAAACATAGAAGGTTTGAAGATTAAACAAATCATACATTTCTTGGACTTTTGGTTAAGTTAAAGTATAATTTATATTCATAACGGATTAATATTTGTTTTGTGGATCGTTGGTCTACTGCTTTGTGGGTCGTTGACCTAATGTTTTGTGGTTGCTAAATATTTTCAACGAGTGTACTATCCCACATCGATTATCAACCTTCGATTATCAAGTAAGGTTGATAGTTTGAAAACTTAGGGTTTGAAGATTAAAAAAACATACATTTCTTAACCTTTTGGCTAAGTTGAAGTATAACTTTTTATTTTCATAACAGATTAATATCCATTACATGGGTCGTTGACTTATTGTTTTGTGGCTCGTTAACTTATATAGAGGATTTGAAGATTAAACAAATCATACATTGTTTGACCTTTTGGCTAAGTTAAACAATAATTTTTATTTGTTATATGGATCGTTGACCTACTGTTTTGTGGATTTTCTAAATATTTTCAACGATTTTACTATCCCACATCAATTATCAAGTAAGACTATATATTATCAAGTAAGGCTCATAGTTTGAGAACTTGTATAAAAAGAGGGTTTGAAGATTAAACAAATTATACATATCTTGACATTTTCGCTAAGTTGAAGTATATAATTTTTATTCATAACAGATTAATATTTACTATCAAGGTCGTTGACCGACTATTTTGTGGGTCGTTGACTTATTGTTTTGTGTGTCGTTGACCTATTGTTTTGTGGGTCGCTAACTTGTATAAATAGAGGGTTTGAAAATTAGACAAATTCATACATTTCTTTTGTCTTTTGCCTAAGTTGAACTATAATTTTTATTCATAACGGATTAATATCTGTTTTATGGGTCGTTGACCTCTATTTTACGGGTCGTTGACCTACTATTTTATGCGATTTTGCTATCCCACATTGATGGTTTGAGAACTTGTATATATATAGAGGGTTTGAAGATTAAAAACCATACATTTATGAGCCTTTTAGCTAAGTTGATGTATAATTTTTATTCATAACGGATTAATATCCGTTATATGGGCCGTTGACGTACTGTTTTATGCTCGTTGACCTACTATTTTGTGGGTCACTAAATATTTTCTGCTATTTTTCTATTCCACATCAAATGTTGATAGTTTGATAACTTGTATAAATAGAGGGTTTGAAGATTAAACAAATCATACATTTCTTACCTTTTTGCTAGGTTGAAGTATAATTTTTATTGGGTAAATTGGCTAACTAGGCATTTTACCACTATTATTCTATTAAGAGTACACATATCATAAACTCATTAAGTAAATATATCCTTATAGAGTAATAGTGGTAAGTTAATTAGAGTGGTAAAAATTAGATAGATCTACAAAACAAAATCCCATAAAAAAGAGTCTACTTCACACAATTATTTCATTTTTGTTCATAACGGATTAATATTATTTTAAGCGATTTTGCTATCAAACATTGATTATCAAGTAATACGAATGGTTTGAAAACTTGCATAAATTGAGAGTTTAAAGATAAAAGAAATCATACATTTTTTGTCTTGTTGACTAAGTTGAATTATAACTTTTATTCATAACAAATTAATATCCGTTATATGGGTCGTTGACCTACTATTTTGTGAGTCGCTAAATAGTTTTAGCGATTTTGCTATATCATAACTTGAGAACTTGTATAGTTAGAGGGTTTGAAGATTAATCAAATCACACATTTCTTGGCATTTTGATTAAGTTGAACTATAATTTTTATTCATAATGGATTAATACCCGTTATACATCAAGTAATGCTGATAGTTTGCAAACTATCTATTATATGGGTCGTTTATCTACGGTTTTGTTGGTCGTTGATCTACTTTTTTGTGGGTCACTAAATACTTTTATGTACTTATATCGAATCAATTATATACGTAATGTAGTTTTTGGTTTATATAACCAACATACACAACTTTCAAATCATTTCTCAACAAAAATACTCGTGCAAGGCACGGGATATAAACTAGTATATTTTCAAATTCATAATGGTTTAATGAAGTATGTTCATGTTACGTATTTATCACTCAATTTACTCTCCTTAATTGACTTTCTTAGTTCCTGTTGTTACACCTGTTGCAACCTTAATGGTTGTTTATGATTTACATTGATACTATAGGTTGTCTTATTATGTTGATTTGTATTGATTTTTTTAGTATGTTTGATTATTTTGTATGTTGATTTTGTAACACCCCAAGTTTTCAGAATTCGGGGAGCTACTGGTTAGGACCTCACAGTGGATCCTAACCTTAGTTTGACAACAATTTAACTAGATCTTACAACAAGGCACATAAAAGGAAAAACCAAAAATCATAAAGTATGTTTAACAAAGTCATGAATGTGACCAGAAATACTAACAGCCGAAAATAACAATGTCTCACAATCTGTGAATATGAAAAAGTCATAATCGAAAGACCAACATAAAGAAAGGACTGCAACCCGTTGTAACACCCCAAGTTCTGGGAACTTGAAGTGCTACGGGCTAGGACCGCACAATGGGTCCCGACCCTCAGAGTAGCAACAACAAACGGATCTTACAACAAGGCACAGACGAATGAAAACCAAAACTTAATATAAAACCAAAGGTTCAAACACAAGAAAACACAAAAGCTCCACAGCCGGGTCAAAACAAAAGGGAAACAACAAACGAAACAAAACCCAATCTCGTCCTATATTGTACGGGAACCCCGGCTGACCACACCGTCCGGATCACTCAGCAGCATCCTGAACCTGCGGAACATCTACAACGACGGTATAAACCGTTAGCTAACATTCTAGGTATAAGCAAGAGTGTAAAGGCACAAACACACATAAGGTAAAGAAAACACATAGCATGCTCACACATCAACCGGTTATTATCTTTCATTAAGGTTATCCATTACTAATTCAACTTCTTTTGTCACACGAGAATCTCCCGAAACTCGCCTCTGCTTCCGTCTACCAATAGGAATCGATCAGTACTATCCGTTACCTACGGGTCTGGGTTACAAAAGCACATTCTAGTCTCTTGTAGAACTAGACTAGTGGTCACCGCCCGGTTGTAATACACTTGGGCCAATTAAGGTTAACAAAGAGTGAATCCTATTTCCAATTATCCGTTATAAACATGATAACAACACAAACAAGCCAATACAATCCAACTAATATGCGGAATGAAGCTAAGTAAGTCCAAGGGACTTACCTCACTCGAAGGTAAACCAAAAGATCAACACAACTCAGGAACAACTCAGTTTCCCTCAGGAAAGGAGCAAGGAAAGCCTGTACGAACAAGCAACACGGATCAGGAACGAAACGGTTGCTAGAAGTCTATGACTTCTAGTCTCAAAGATCTCTAAGAGATCAACACATGCTAAGGGCTCAACCTTAGTATTACAACAACTCATGGGAACAAGGAACAACCATAAGGAACCAAGGAAGGAACGAGGAAAGGAAGGAAGGAAGCAACTCACCAAAGACGGGAGTTACTGCAGAGAAACCGCGGGGGCGGTTAGACAGATGCGCAGGGGCGGCTGAATAGAGGCGCAGGGGCGTCTCTGTGCAGGCGCAGGGGCGGATCTTCGTCAGAAGCTACTGTCGGGCTTCTCTTTGACAGATCTCACAGCAGGGGCGACCAAAGCTCAAACCTTTGGTTCCAACACGTCGAGACTCCACTCCAGAGAGCCTGAGAACAACGAAGGGTCAACAACGGAACACTCCACAAGAATCAAGGCTCATGCTTGATCCTTGGAGAAGAAGGAAAGAAAAGAACGAAAGGAAGAAACCAAAACAGAAGGGAAGGCATGCAGCGCTAAAGGAACGTGAGGAAGAACCAGAAAAGATGCACTTACACGTTCAGAGGGATTGTATGAAGCAAGGACGGCTGCAACTCTCTAGGGTTTGAAGACGATAGCAAGGAACAGGAAAAAGGAGAGAAGGAAGAGAATATATAGGGAGGGCTGAAACGCTAGACGGAAAGGGCGTCTAGGATTAGAAAGAAAACAAGGAAACCGGCCCATAAGATAGAATATCGGGTATTCTATCTATGGAAGAAAGATAAAACGACGAAAACAGATCGGCGTGATTTGTCGCACGATCCGCAGGGGTAGATCTCACAGCCGCAGGGGCGGCCCTCTTCACCGCAAGGGCGTTGAAGGCAAAAACCTAGGATCTTACACCCGTCCTATGAAGTACAACACCCCGGCTGACCACTACCATCCGGATCACTCGGCATTTGCTCTAACCTGCGGTACATCTAAACAACAAATACAACTGTTAGCTAACTATCCAGATATAAGCAGAATAAAAATAGCACAAACACACTCAAGATAACATAAACAATCATCATGATGACACACAAACCGGTTATTATTTGTCAATTACGTGATTCACCTTATTCCATTTTACAGTTGTGGCACGAGGAATCTTAAGAGTTCTCGCCTCCGTTCCTTATCCAACTGGGTGTAGGTCTACCTTACCTCCACCGGTGGCATCATTACAAACCGAGTGTGGACTAGTCCTTAAAGAAACCCTCAACGCCCTCAAGCTAACTGAGCAGAATGCCACCGCCCGTTACTCTTAGGCTAATGTATAAGTCGGTAGATAATTAATACTAAGTACAACTATAAACATATCATTCAGACACCACTATCATTATCCACACCCATATCTAGAAGCTAGCTAAGTAAGCCCAAAGGACTTACCTGAATTAGATCTCGACTCTCTTAATCACAACTCAATCTATAACTGTAGAAACTCGGCTGCCTCTCAACGGAGGAAGTGGATCAACACATTTCCCATATACTAAGAAGTCTAGGACTTCTAAGATGTAAGATTCTATCAGAAGAGAAAATACTAAAATACACGTCTAAGGTAAAATGACCATTTTACCCTTGGTCCCGAATCTTCAAAAAATCTTGTAATATGTACTTAAGTTCTTACTTGGACCACCTCGACCGAGGTGAAATCAAATTCAGCGAGGGGTATAAAAGGCGAGACAATTTTTCTCTCTCCTCACTTTTCCCTCCCACGCTCAACCTCGACCGCGGCGGCCTAAATCCCTCAATTCTTCAAATCTTGCTCGTTTTTTGCGATTTTTGGTTCGATTACACCGGAGGAAGTAAGATGATCGATTTTCAAGAATCAAACAGCGGGAAAAACGCTCCAATTCTGCAGAATCTGTGTATTTTATCCAAAAACCCTAACTCTCCTTCTTTTTCTGATTTAGCACAAATTTGGCTTTGGTTGCCACTGTCTTCTGTTGAAAATGATATAAGTACCCCATAGGAAGCATTTGGTAGTGATTTGGGGGAAAATAACTTACAAATTTAAGAGTGCGATCGAACAGCCGTTCGCCTCGGTCCGGTCGGTTGTGTCTCGGCCGAGGTGATTGTTAGAGCAACCGAGGTATTCATCTGTCAGAGAAATCATGAGTAGCAGATCCGATTGCCAGCTGGTCTTGAGAGATAGACCCAGTAGTTCTTCTCCTTCTTCTTCTTCACAGTATTCGATCCCGGTGATCCACGAGCGACACCAGGCTGATTATGACCGTATCTGCGGGCGTCCTATCATTTCCCCGCGTTTTCTAGACGTTGCTGCTTTTGAGTGCCTCCACGTGGCGGAGGACTTGAGGAAGATTATATCCATGGTGGGAATGGAGGAGTTTATACAGGTTCGAGCGCCGGCCTACTTAGAGCAGACTATGGAGTTTGTGAGTTCTGTCACTCACGTGCCGGAACGCAACATCATCAAGTACCGGTTGCTGAACCGGAACTACATTGTGCCCATGGATTAGTTTAGAGAGATCTTTGGTTTCCCAACTCCCACCATGACTGATTTTCCTTCCCGAGCTGTAGCTCGAGATTTCTGGGGCAAGATAGCCCATGTGGTTGAGCACAGTGACAGGTGGAGACCTGGAGACTCCAAAGAGCGCATCACATTCCACTTAGCCTTCTGCCTAACTCATAGGATATTCAGCGAGACTATTCTGGCGCGTACTGAGACGCCCCAGAAGGTCCGACAGGGGGAGCTTTTGAGTTTGTTTTGCATGGTTACAGAGGGAGTGCCTGATTTTGCCGGCATGCTAGTTGAGGACTTGCATAGGATCAAGGGCAAGTCCAAGGGAGATATTTGTTGTGGAGGCCTAGTGACCTACATTGCTACTGCTATGGGTCTAGATCTGTCTGCTTGTACATTGGTCGCGGCTGCGAAGCCGTTGGGATTACAGGAGATGATCACGAGGCGTATTCTCGTCCCTCGTGGTCTCAGCACGCCCTACGTTGCTATGCCATGAGAGACGACAGCTCCACAGGGCATCTTATGGTCATCTCAGTTCTCTGTCTTTGACCGCCAGTACTGGTCTTTTGCTTGGTTTCCTTACATGCAGGATGCCAGAGACTCTACTGTTGATGATGAGGATGATTATGATGGAGGAGTTGCCATGAAGACCGGTATTGATACCGGCGGCCCTAGTATACTTGTTGTCGATCTAGATGATGAGGCGACGGATGAGGAGACAGCAGCAGCACCACCACCACCTCACCGCAGGTCTCGCCGCAGGTTCAGAGATCAGGAGGCACACTAGAGGATTGATGACCTCACTGATCAGATGGTCGATGCTTATGTTGCCCTGACCGTTGACATCCATGAGCATTTTGAGGACCAGCGCCGAGGTATTGAGAGTTGGACGCAAAAAATGTTGGAGAGTCAGCACTACACTAGACGTATGATGGAGATTCAACACCAGCAGGTGATGGGCTATCCCTTTTATCCGTCCCAACATCCCTACATTCCTTATCCACATCCACCACCGCCGTCAACTGACGAGGATTAGAGCTGCATGGATTTTCTTTCTTTATTTATTATGCAGTTCAGCTAGGTCCGGTGAGTTTCCTGTTTCCTAGACTTATATTTGACCCATTGGGACAATGTGTCCCAAGTATGGGGTATTTGGATGTATTTATGTGACCTTATGTGTATGCTTGTATGACTCTACCGGATATTATTTTTTTTATCTTGCTCTATGTGTTTATCTGCCATTACATGCATACATACAAGTTTCTGTTTGAGAAAAACATTGAAAGCTGGTTTGAAAAAAAAAAATGTATGACCTCGACCGGGATGTTCTTGATTGGACGAGGTTGACACCTCAAATGACACCAGAACACCTCGACCGAGGTGGCTTAATTTGAGAGATTTTCGAAAATGTTTTGTGCTTCTTCTCTGGATATGACCCCAATGATGATTCTGTTTGCAGATTGATTTTAAAATCTTTATATGCTCGAAAGGTTTTATGATATGTTTAAGTTGCAAAATGCTTTTGTTTGAAGTTTTAGCATGCTTAATACTTTGTGTCTTGCCAAAGTCGGATTTGCCTCCCTTTACCTATCCGGGAATGCTCGAAAGGTCTTATGACCTCAATGATGATATGTTTAAGTTGCAAAATGCTCGAAAGGTTTTATGACCTCAATGATGATTCTCTTCTCTTCTTCTTCTTGATCATGTTTTAGCCCCTCATATACATATTTGCCTCTCTTTACCTATCCGGGAATTTGGAAGCAAGTGAAAGTGAAGTTGAGATGTTGGCTGAAAGTGTTAGAAAGAAACAATTAGGTTTGGAGAAGTCAATCATGATGATGAGTAACTCGGCACCATTCACAAAGTTGGGTGTTTCTGTCTTGCCAAAGTTGGATTGAGCGATATTCCTAACGGGTCATGGTATGTGCATCAAGGATTTGAGGCATCTCGAGAAATTGATGATTGCTGATTTCCTAGGCTTCGGTTATTGTGCACCTCTGTCCATACATCCCAAAAAGTAAAGTAAAAATAAGCAAAGCTTATTGATAGCATGAATTATAGTCTATATTTTGGGGTTTGTTTGGACGTTTTATCTTTCATAATCTGCATGTTTGTATGTACATTATGTGATTTTACTACCATTTCATCTACCATTGCGAGAATCGAGGTCTACACCTAGTTTCGTTGTAATTGCAGGTAATATGGTACGTTTTGCATCAAAAAGGAGCAAAAGGAGTCAAGAGTCATTTGGAGCTACATTGAGGAGCAAAAAGGAATCCTTCAGGAAGCACAATCATGGATTAAAGATTTACTTTGGACCAGTTTTGAGAGATTCTACACTCAGTTATGAATCACCTCGGTTGCCCAGAGATTCATCTCGACCGAGGCGATCCAGAGACGCCGACTCGACCGAGGCGAATACCTAGGACGCGGCGAGAATATTTTATTCTTGGAAGAGATCTTTTAAATTTGGAAAGTGATCTTATATTTTTGGGCTGAGCTTCTAGAAGGAAGGAGATATGCAGAATCATATATTTTACCTATATTTATGAGATAATATCTTCTTAAGATTTATTATCTTTGGAGGTTTATTTTTCCTATAAAAAGGATTGGATTTTCCACAAATCCGATCATGCTTAGAGGCTGCATACATCACGATATACCATCGATCAGGGTTTACAAGCGCAGCAGCCGCATCCTACTCCAATTTGGGAGATTCGAAGAACCTTTTTGAAGGTTGAAGGAAGATTTGAAGACTATAGCTTTATAGCTTTTTGGAGGGTTTTGTAAGATTATCTTCAATTCCTTTCCTTGTTGTCTTGTCTTGTTGGATTATTATCCAAGGAACGATTTTGTGTGATATTTGATTCAGTTATTGAAGTCTTTTCATTAAATTCTTCTTTGTTCAAATATTCACCTTCTTCCCATATATTTAATACTTTCATTATGATGATGAGTGGCTAATTTCCTTGTGTGATTCTAGGGTGATTGGCTGAAGGTTGTGGGAAAAACAATGATAGAATAATCTTAGATTCCAGTAGGATCCTGAAAGTTCGAGTCTTTAACCTTAACCCTAAGCATCTCGTTCGGTTGATGAACATCTCGGCCGGGGTGGAATTCTTCTGACCGAGGTGACTTATCCGACCTAAAACAGAAAGTTAAGTGTTAGAGTTTGCTAAATCCTATTCTTATTACACCTTCCTGGTTCAATGCAAGCTTAGGATGAGACTTACCCGGTAATTCTTTAGCTTGTGTACCAACGATCATAAGTGTAGGTAATAAAGGCTTGTCTTTTATTGGGGTTTGAGTGTGCTTCCATCCCATCTTTGTGAGTTAGCCTGAGACTTACCCGGTAAAGGTTGATTCTATTCCCTTAGATGGTGTGTTAGTTTGAGGTTATAATTCTTTATCTTGATTTCTTGAGACTTACCCGGTAATAGGAGTTACGGTTTAGGATTAGTGTGTAGTGAGACTTACCCGGTGATCTACTCCACTTTAGTAACACCTTCCCCAAGCAAAAATCTCAGCTTTGTCCTCTCATCTATAGATCTTGAGTTGGAACCACAACTAGATGCTTTAATCCCTAGAATTGCATGTTTGCTTTATTTGACATCTTATTCATCTTTGATTGTATACTTGCTCTTGTGGTTAGCATCAACACTAGCATACCGTATTGGACTTTGTTTCACTAAGTCCCTGTGATCGACCCCTGGAATTTTCTTGCTTTTACTACGATTGACCCGTACACTGCGGGTTCGCATCCTTGTTTTAAGCTTAAGTCTAGGGTTATAAATTTAAAGCTTGCACACACCGTTTGGAGCGAACACTTATTGGTGGAAGATGTTGAGTTTCAAAGAAAGTGAAGTAAGATCCTTTTCGCGGATTCTAGCACCACGTTATTCTATATACATCCCACCCTGACTCGTTTCTTGACCTCTTTTGGAAGCCCTTGAGACCTCGAGCTTGTTGATTGACTTGGTGGTTTAAACTGGATTATACATGATTAATTTCGATAAATATGATTTATTATGCATTTTATGATTTTATGCAAAGATGAACAACTTTCTTATATTTATAAAACGTTTTGATCATGTCTTGATTTTATTTGCCATAAAGCAATCTCTTAGAGTGATCTATGAGTGGAGCACACCACCAAAAAGTTTTGAAATGCTTTTCATTGATTTTTCTTACTTATAATTCATTATATCTTTTATCTAAGATTTGGAACTTGCTTGGGGACAAGCAAGGGACAAGTATGGGGTATTTTGATAGCATGTAATATAGTCTATATGTTGGGGCTGGTTTAGACGTTTTATCTTCATAAATCTGCATGTATGGATGTATATTCTTCGATTATATTGTTGTTTTGTCTACCTTTGCAGAAATCGAGGTCTACACCTAGTTTTGATGTAATTGTAGGTAAAAAAGGCACATTTTGGACCGAAATGGAGCTAAGGAAGCTAAGGAGTCATTGGAGCTACATTCTGGATCTTAAGGAAGATCTCAGGAAGCATGGAAATGATTAAGAAGATTGACTTTGGACCAGATTCGAGAGATTCTACATTCAGTTGAGATTCACCTCGGTCAGCTACAGTACCACCTCGACCGAGGTGATCTTGAGGAGCGTCCCGACCGAGGCGAACACCCTGTCGCCGGCGAGGTCTTTATTTTTGGCTGAGATCTTCTATTTTTGGAAGGAGGATATCTTATGTTTTTGGCTAGATTTTTGGAAGGAAGATATTATATTTGGCTGATTTATTTTGAGAGATAGAGATATATTTTATAGGAAATTATCTTTTTAAGATATTTTATCTTTGGAAGATAATTCTCCTATATAAAGGGTTGGATTGTCTACAATTCAGCCATGCTTGGAGCATCCAGCAATTGAAGGAATTTCTGGAGTTTTGAAGGAAGAGTTGAAGGAAGTTGAAGGTTGATAGTTCAAGGAAGGAAGGAATCATAGTTGGAGTTGGCTTTTGAAGAAGTTTGTAAGACTTTCTTAGATTGTTTTTTTTGGTTTGTTGTCTTTGCTGATTTGTGATTGAGGAACGCTTGTTTCTTGATTGTTTGATTCAGTTATTGAGACCTTTTTCTTAAGGTTTTCTTGTTTGGATATTGATTCCTTTCCTATTAATTTGATTATTGTTATCATGATTATTGTTGGCTAAGTTTCTTATGGGATTCTAAGGTGATTTGCTGAAAGTTGTGGGAAAGACGATGATAGAATGATCTTAATCACCACAGGACCGTAAAAGCTCGAGTTTTACCTTAACCGTAGAACACCTCGGTTAGTTATTGAACATCTCGGCCGGGATAGAATGTAACTGAGCGAGGTGAACCTTTCCTGAATCTTATCTAAGTTGAGAGTTTCTGTTTGCCAAATCCTATCCTTATTACACCTTTCCTAGTTCAACGCAAGCCTATGATGAGACTTACCTGGTGATTCCTTTGTTTGTTTACCAAAGATCATAAGTATAGGTAATAAAGGTCTATCCTTTATTAGGGTTTGAGTGTGCCTTCATCCCATCCTTGTGAGTTAGCCTGAGACTTACCCGGTAAAGGTTGATTCTATTCCCTTGGGTGGTGTGTTGGTTTGAGATTATAGTTCCTTTCCTTAGTGCCTTGAGACTTACCCGGTAATAGGAGCTTTGGTTTGGGATAGTGAGTAGTGAGACTTACCCGGTGATCTATTCCCACCTTAGAAACACCTTCCCTTTGCAAACCTCAGCTTTGTCCGCGTTATCCTTTGAGATCTTGAGTCGGAACCACAATTAGATGCTTTAATCCCTAGAATCCGCATTTTCCTTTATGTGACTTTATATCATCTTTGATTGCTTTAATTCGTGGTTATTTGCATATTTGACAATCTGATTTCCGTGCTTTGTTTCACCACAGTCTCTGTGTTCGACCCCTGGAATTCTTGCGTTTATTACAATTGATCCGTACACTGCGGGTTCCCATATTGTTCAAGCATACTTCTTGGGTTATAAATTTTAAAGCTTGCACACACCTTTTGGAGCGAACAAGTAATTGAAATTATGTATTAACATTGTGTAACTGAAATTATGTATTAACATTGTGTAATAAAAATTGTGTATTAATATCGTGTATGAACCTGTCATCCAGAGTTCGATACTCACTAGCTACAACATTTATATTTTGGATTGGACTTGGGCTTATGTAAGGGCTTATGTAACTCGGATTGGACCCGGGCTTATGTAACTCGGATTGGACCCGGGCTTATGTAACTCGGATTGGACCCGGACTTATGTAACTCGGATTGGACCCGGACTTATGTAACTCGGATTGGACATGGGCTTATGTAACTCGGATTGGACATGGGCTTATGTAACTCGGATTGGGCCTACTGATATTCAATTGAGCTTGGGCTTGGACTCAGTTAAATTAAAATTACTAATTAACCCTTTCAGTTAATCTTTATTAATAAACAAGATGGGCTTAGTTTGTGTATAAGATATACAAAGGGCATACTTTATACTACAATAGACAAAAAGTGTCTACTTAGTCAACTCATCCTTTTTAGTATGCTAATTTGTGTTGATTTTTAGTATGTTAGATTTTCTAAGGTTATAGTCTATTGTTTTATACTTAAAAGAATTTGGCCAAATAGATCATTTTCTATTTTCATTAGGCTTGTATACCCCTTCAATTTTTATCACTTTCATTAAATTGAAGTTGGAAGGTAAGGAGTTTCATTAAATGTACATTTACTAAATATATTTATACCATAAGCCTAGTTAGTAGAGAAAAATCTAAAAAATAACTACTCAGCTAATTTGGCCTTTATACTTTTAGTACGCTGATTTTTATATATTTATATGCTGATTTTTGAAATTATTGACAACAAATCAGTCCTTCAACTTATGTTCATTTACAAGTATGCTAATTTTCATTTACTCTTTTTGTGTATCAAATTGATTTCGAGCTGAATTTGAAATGTGACTTAAGTAGTTCTTGCTTACATTAATTTATAATCATGTTATTTGATATTGCTGGTATGCGTCTACTAAAATATGGATGTTTTTCTTGTTGTAGGTGAGCAAGTGAGGATGCATGCATTACTATCACGTTTTTATTATACGGTCCAAGATGTGTTGTTGGGTTGTATGCTTTTGTTTGAACTTGGTTTATGCTTGAGCAACATACTTTGCATTTGGTTTTTAATTCACTGTTGGGATGTTACTTGTTGATTTGTGCGGATTTAAATTATGGAACTTTGTAGGTTTAAATTTTCTATTGTTCTGGTATTTGTAAAATTGTAGTTTTGGTTTAAAAAAAAAGGTTATGGAAAATCAGGCGTATTGCAGGCTCTATAAAAAAAACAGGTTAACAAGCCGAACGAGTCGAATTTGTCCAATTAAAAATTGTTCAACTATATTCGTAATTGTTCAAATATATCAATTGTTATACTATATTTAAAATTGTTCAACTATATGCCCAATTGTGCCGCTATATTCGAAATTGTTCAACTATATAACAAATTGTTCACATGTTAATATATATGTTTAATTATTCAACTAAATTTTTGTTTAAGTATACGACAAGCATTAATTAATTTGGACAAATCACATATTACTTTGATCCAAGGAACAAGGATTTTGAGTAATTCTCACTTTTTAACCTCAGGACCCTAAATCTATACTATATATTAAAGTATAAGCATTTTCTTGCATTTGGTTCATCCTTGCCACATGTCATTTTCTTAGAGTTTTACTTTATTAATTAAAATTTAATTGATCTTCTTTCTCAATTTATCCTATAGTAATAAATATTTACTTACCAAACATAATTTTAAAATATCTATATTACACTCTATATGTTAAAATTATATAATTAATATCTTACTTTGTAATCTTACCACAATCTTTTACAAATTTTAAGATATCTTATCAAATATTTTTTTTTTAAATCTTTCCATTTTTATTTATAAGATGATGTCAATTCCTTATCTATTTGTCGCCACGTGTCAATTTTATGCAGTTTTGATTTTTCAAAAAATATATATAGTTGACATCTTTCATATTTAAATAACTATCTTATAATACATAATACATATCTACTTACCAAACATAAT
>BSUD01000028.1:167411-183650 GCA_033239045.1 Fagopyrum esculentum | reverse complement strand
AGTTTAACTTTCAAATATAAATATATAATTTTATATCAATAAGTTACTAAACAAACCAATGTATAAACTATTAAAATATAAATAATACATCTTATATTATATAAGATATGCGAAAATTGGATATATAAAATTATTTTATATTTATCTAAAATATGATTAATTTAATATAAACATATCAAGTTAATTTTAATTTCTCTCCCGATTAATTAATAAAAACCATTACAATACATCAATAAAAATAATATTTAGCTATTAAACTTTAAAATGATACCCGTGGCTTAGCACGGGAAACTATACTAGTAAAATTTTTAAGACACAATACATTAAGCTAGTTTTCCTAAATATAAAGTACATATATACTTCCCCTTAATAAATTTTTAAGCACGTGAAATAATATAAACGACCACCGAAGTTAAACCATGATAATGCATGCTTATATTTAAAAGAATAAAAACAATTTAAAAACTCCCCATCAAATCAAAATAAAAAATTGTTAAGCCCAATATCAATTTCAATCCAATCAAATATCAATTGGGCTCGATTCAAATGACAAATTTGACATCATGAGAAATTCTTGTTTCTATTTTTTTAAAATTAAAAATATGTATTTAAAAAAAATTGATTTGGTGAACTACTCTATAGTCTTTTTAACTCCGGAACCGTTTGATTCCAACTTTAGAAATAGAAACGGAATGGAAACGAATTTAGTGCATATATATATATATATATATATATATATATATATATATATATATATATATATATATATATATATATATATATATATATATATATATCCTTATTTATGAAATTATATGGAATCATTCCTGGTGGGTTAATGCAAAATACACATGTTTTCTCACATTTTGTTACCCTATAGGGTATCAAAAGTAATCAAACTCTACTCCAATTACTTTAAAACCATAAGGAATAATTCTAAAAACTTTCATGAATGAGGGTATACGTATAAACTAGATTCGTTTCCATTTCGTTTTCGATTCCGGAGTTAAAACCAAACGGACCCTCAATGTAAATGCTTCGTCATTCATTATGAGTTAATATTTTTGAATATTTATGTAAATAAATATAAGAGAAATTCCATTTTATACCTTCAAGATTTTGCTTTTTTAGTTGATGCCTATCAAGTTTTATTTTATATTGTTTGATGCCCTTAGGATTTTAATTAAAACATTTATATATATTTAGTCACGTTCCTTTTATACTTTGATTTTATTTTTAGTTGCATGAGTTTGGTGTTAGTGGTTGGACTAATTGTTTATTTAGAGGAATTGAGAATGTGTATTAGGTACTCTTTACTTGTAGCTTATTTGTAGCTTATTTGTGTTTTATTTATTTTATAAATTTGAGTTTAATTTTATAGACGTTTAATTAGGGGTTGATTTATTTCTCTAGGGGTTTATATGGGTTTATAAACTACTCAAAAATAAACTTTTCAGACCAAGGTTATTTTTATTTCCATGAGTTTATTTTTATTTAAAACCCGATTTTGGCCTTGTGGTTTTCCATCTTAATATTATTTGTTCATCATTGGGTATTCAACGTCATTGTTCGGTTTTTTTAGGGGCACGTGAGTCTTTTGAAGTAAAATAAACCCAAAAAATAAACTCCAAGTAAACAACCTTATCTAGTTTATTTATATAAACCCATCGAGAAATAAACCTAAAAATAAACTATAAAACCCATATAAACTCATTTAGTTTATAAACCCGAAAATAAACTAATATGCAAGTAAACAGACCCTTAATTTCACTATTTTCTTTTATTCTAATTTCCTTCATTTTCTTTTTTGGCTGTTATATAGAATTTAGTACTTTATTTATGCATCAATTTTCATAATATCTCGATACACTTATTCAACTATCGAATCTTAGTCATAAAAAGAATTACTCAATCATAATATTCGTAATGGTCACTGGTCATATCATAAAATCAATGTTGTTTGGGCAGGTTCAATAATTCATTTAGGGTCATTAACATAATAAACCAACGACCGACAAGCAACACCCAACAACTTATTTTCGCCGATTCTCAAGTATCTACCGGGACCACAACTCGCTTCTATTCATACATAATCGTCCAAACGATACCATTCCAGCCAATGTGGTGACGAACGACAACTCGTTTACCACGTGGACTGTCCAAAAATCAATTATAAATTCAAAAGTTACGTAAGATCGTAAAATGGGGTCGTGTGTATACAAACACATGCGTGTTAGGCTCAAGTCATAAACACGTAACTTCACCTAATTGACAATCAGGAGAGTGTAATGTCCCACTTTAGGTGCGTGAACTTATTATTTTCAACGTACCCAAGTATAACTAGGATGCCTATATACTGAGTTGACATTTGTCCACAATTTAGGATCGTAGGTCGAATAGAGGTTACGAATAACGCCCAACACATAAACCCAACATGGTTACTTCTTAAAATGATTGACAATAGGAGGAGGGAGGCTCCAAAAGTCTCACTTTAGACGTGAGAAATTATTAACTCCAACAAAAATACTGTTATATTAACGTTAGAGAAGATACACGCCCAGTAATCCTAAACATAGGATTTTTTTACTTGCTAAAATCAATTAATAATATGAGAAGTAATGCTTGAACTTAATCGATTTGTTAATAGGGTTCGATTTCAAGATCATACGTCTCTTGGACCTTCAGAAGTTCCATTATAACATCAATTCACTTATAAGAATCACCACACTAGCTAGTGGTGATTTTTCATCTTCAAAATGCTTGTTCAGCAAGTTATATGAAGAGATGCATGTTCTAATAAAACTTATAATTTCACTATGGTTCCTTTCGAGAGAAGAGCCGAGTTGATTATAACGTACGTACACTTCCCTGCAGGTGAATCCAGGTCATGAGAACGTGACTTGATCGACAAGGACGGAGGCATTCATTGATGCCACGACTTGAATTGCAATTCAAGTTCATATCAATTTTGAGATTCGGTTTATTCGCTAATCATAATATGACTTATGAGGTGGAAAGAATTCCCTCAAGACATGCTTGGTTTAGTGTTTTGGCCGACGGGCTGTTTTGGTCCGATTATGAAATACATTAAGTTATAACCTAGTTTTTTAATCTAAGTGCCATTGGGAGGGGATGGTCCGCGATCCGTAAGGATGACAAAGTGGGTTGTAGTGAATCGAGTGTCGAATTCACATAGACTACGTTGGTTGAAGCAAAAAACAAGTATAATAAGCTAACGGAGAAAGGAAAGGAAATACCGGGTTGTAGGAATCACTTTGCAAACAAGACAATTGGTAACATAAGCAACAAGATGTGAGATTAAGATGAGCAATTTAAGAAAGCGAATATCCCCACTATAATGAATCAACAAGCAACCACGTATGTGAATAACAATAACTTCAATTAGCAACTATGTAGGTAACCAGTCTTTGACATAGACAAACGAAGACATTGTAAACCAACTTGATTGCGCCCTCAATCCGGCGGGTGTATCAAGTAAATAGGAAAGCCCTTTAAGAACTTAGAAATCGAGAAAAGATCAAAAGAAGCCTCGCCGGTTAGCCCGAGCTAGAAAATGTACAAAGACTGAAGCTTTCTACGAAAGTTAGAAATCCTCGAGGCAATGATAAAGCGTTACTCTCAAGTTCTTTTCAATAAATCAAATAAAATAACATTGTCGGTTAGCGTATGTTCTTTTATTTAACTAGTTTATAAACGTCACTTTTTTCGCAGGTAAATATTCATTCAGTAATTTACATAAACAATCATCATCGATCCATCATAGGCTTCAACAAACCTCTTAGAACAAAAGAGACTTAGCTAGACATAAATCGATGAGAGAAATCAGATGAAAAGATTAATCTTTGCTTATGATAAAACTCAAAGCAAGAGCAGTGCAACAATAAAGTCTAACCGTACTAGGGTTCAGAATCTAGAGCTTGACTCTATTCCCTAAAAGTCTAAAAGGGAGAAATATACAAAGAAAATTCCGGTCCAAAATATACACAAAAGGTCCAACAATAGAATAGAGAATCGATCACATATCACAATTGCTGCCGAAGTCCAAACGGCATGGGGAAACGGCCAGAGACGGTCTAGCAAGCCGTCTCACTTGGTCTAGGTTTTCCCCGCCTAGGTCAAATATGGTGTTTGATGATGTGGGCCAATTAGACGGCCTGAGACGGAATAGATCTCGTCACACAAGCCGTCTCATCCCGTTTGGGATGCCGTCTTGTATATTTTTATGCTCCTTTAACAAAGAAACAATAAGTCAGCTTGACTTTATGGCAACAAAGAAACAATAAGTCTACCAAAAAGAAAAAAGTGTTGTGTACTGCACGGTTAGATTTAGAAATATTTCAATGTAAAAACAACAAAAAATTAAAAGAACAATAACTCTACCAAAATAGGGGAAAAAATTACAATATTAAGTGGAACCTAGCTTTCATAAAATTAACTTTAATGGATCAAAAATCGATTTGGGAGTAACATCCACTGGTTTTGTGAGTCGGAATCACAAAATAGAGATTGTAGCCTCGGGGTTCAAAAAAATAACTTCAACTCAATAATAAAAGCTGAAGTTTTTACTCTTAAAGTTGGCTTACAAGAAGCTATCAGATTGAAGATAAAAAAAATCGAAATTGATGGT
Source organism: Fagopyrum esculentum (assembly GCA_033239045.1). Lineage (NCBI taxonomy): Eukaryota > Viridiplantae > Streptophyta > Magnoliopsida > Caryophyllales > Polygonaceae > Fagopyrum > Fagopyrum esculentum. Next base: position 179,002 of record BSUD01000028.1, on the reverse strand, counting down.
GATATTTTGTGTGTTAACATGTGAAGTTGTCCGTGGAAGGTCGAGATGATTTTATCCGACTTCAGATTGGATTTTCGTTTCTTTGACGAAGTCCAATTCATACATGTTTTCAAAGAAATCTACGTGTTGTTGACCGATTGACCTTTCTGAGAATCTTAACCCCAACGCCAATTTTTCTTATGATCCTTGAAATTTGTTTTCTTACATTTAAGGATATTTTAGTTAAATTACCTCTAAAAAAATAAAAAAAAATTATAATAATATCTATGCATTTTAATAATGATATTAGGTAGTACAACTCCAGATACGTGAATTGCATGGCAAACATTAAAAATTGAAACAAATGGCAATATACGAAAACCTAGGTAAATGATTGATGCCAATCATCTAGGTGGGATCTGGGTAATTGATTAAAAAAATATTCCCTCGTTTTGAGCATGAGTATGCATAATTAGCCGCATTTTGCAGCATATCGATTCAAACCTTATTGGAATTATCATAATGCATGATATATAATAACACTCTTTTAAGATGTAAAAATCTATTCGGTGTAAAAAGAGAATTACATCTGTTAATTAATACTTCATTCGATAAAAAATAAGTGTCGTTTTAACATTTGAAATTTAATCACAATTATTTGTCGTTTTAAGTTTTCTATACCAATAAATGAACAATAATTATAAGAAGTGTTTTTGAAAATTAGTATAAATGATTAATTTTAGTTCTAAAATCTTTCTTATTGGTTTAAAAGAAGGTTGAATATTAAATAAGTAATAAGATTTAGAAAAACTTTACAAAATCTATGTTATTTAATATTTTTTTTAAAAATTGTGTTAAAGGTTAGAATGACAGTTAATTATGATCAGAGGCAGTATCAATAATTCTAATAAAGTATAAATGAGTTAGTTTTTGAACAATAAAAATATTAATATCACCTAAAAATCATGCGACTTTTTTTGGCAAATTTGTATCTACTTATTAAAATAGAACCTAATATTTTTTTAATTAAAATAAATTAATATTTGATTATATACTGAGTATATTTTATTCATAAAACTAATCAGAATAATGGAAAAAATTATAGTTAAAAGTTTATTTCAAGAAAAAAGATATTAGATTTGTTTGTAATTCTATGAATTTGAACACACATATCACTCAAAATAGCGAATCCCGTGATTAATTATCGTGCGGAATACCAACCTGTCTTCCCGAGTCTCCCCTTCTCAACTTGCCAGTCAGCTAACACGTGGATCTATTTGTATTACCTAACACCCCATGCACATGCACTCATATGCACTTCTATATATACTTGCTCTCGGTGTCCTCCAAGCAAATCATCACTGCTCTTCTCTATTCATATACTGAATTGCAGTATATACACTAGCTACGTACTTAAGTACAACGAAATGGAGGGTATGATGAACAACCAGAGTCACAAACAAAATGGCAACCCCACGATGAAGCCGCTCGACGTGGAGGAATTTAGGAAGAATGGGTACATGATCATCGACTTCATTGCGGACTACTTCAACAACATCCACACCTACCCGGTTTGCAGCAAGGTCCAGCCCGGCTACCTCGCTCCGCGTCTCCCTGCCTCCGCCCCATTCCAGCCCGAGTCCATGGAAACGATCTTGAAGGACATCCAAAGCCATATCATTCCGGGGATATCACATTGGCAGAGTCCTACTCATTTTGCCTACTTCCCCTGCAATGCAAGCAGCGCCAGCATCCTCGGCGAGGCCCTCATTGCCGCCTTTAACGTCCCCGGCTTCAATTGGATCTCCTCCCCTGCTGCCACCGAGCTTGAGTCCCACGTCATGGATTGGTTGGCCGACATGATGTCCCTCCCGGAGTCGTTCAAGTTCTCTAGCGGAACGGGAGGTGGCGTCGTCGTTGGGACCACGTGTGAGGCCGTGCTCGCGTGTGTTGTCGCCGCCAGGGATAGGGCTCTTGATAAGATCGGGAGGGACAATATCGACAAGCTTGTCGTATATTCATCGGACCAGACTCATTGTTCCTTCCAAAAGTCGGCTCAAATAGCTGGGATCTTCCCTAGAAACATCCGGAAGATAGTCTCCACAAAGTCCACCAACTACGGGATGGATCCCGACGCATTTCAGGCGGCGGTGCAAGTAGACATTAAGGCCGGCCTGGTACCGCTCTTCCTTTGTGCAACAGTAGGGACAACCTCGACCGCTGCAGTGGACCCCATTGCCCCACTTTGCCACGTTGCGAACAAACACGGCATTTGGGTCCACATAGACGCGGCCTACGCGGGGAGCGCGTGTATTTGCCCAGAGTTCCGCGGCTACATCGACGGGGTAGAAGAAGCCACGTCATTTAGCTTCAACGCTCACAAGTGGTTCCTGACGAGCTTGGATTGTTGCTGCTTGTGGGTGAAGGAGCCGCGGGCGCTGGTGAAGGCGCTGTCGACGAGCCCTGAGTATCTCCGAAACAAGGCGACGGAGACGCAACAAGTGGTGGACTACAAAGACTGGGGCATCACATTGAGTCGTCGTTTTAGGTCACTGAAGCTTTGGATGGTCATCAGGAGTAACGGAGTGAGTAACCTCCAGGGCCACATCAGGAGACACGTGGAGATGGCCCAACACTTTGAGGCCCTGGTCACGGCTGACACAAACTTCGAGGTTGTGGTCCCTCGGTTCTTCTCCATGGTATGCTTCCGCGTGTCCCCGGAGGCCCTCTTGAAGCACCAAATGTACGTGGAGGAGGAAACGCTGAACGAGATAAACAAGGAGCTTCTTGAGTCGGTCAACGCATCCGGTAAGATCTACATGACTCATACAGTCGTCGAGGGTGTCTACGTCTTGCGCCTTGCTCTGGGGACGACCCTCACCCAATATCGCCACGTGGACTTCACTTGGGAACTCATAAAGGAGCATGCAGAGACCATCTTGGAGAGTCGCCTCAACGCGTCAACTAATGCTATTGCAAAACTTGCCGGAAGAGAGTCGCAGTCAACCTTCACAAAAGTGGCGATCCAGGTGCCGTTCAATGTGAACGCATGATCCTATCGTTTAAAGTGCCTGAATTGGATCTGTCTTATCCCGACATATATTTTGTTTTTATCATTTTATGTGTTTGGTATATTTCACAAAGGGCATATCCTCATTGTCTTAAGTCAATAAAATAAATAGTCCGTGTCTACCATGTAATGTATTATGTATGTATGGATCCCCATTTGTATTCCCCTTGTGTACGTATATTTGATGAGATTCAACCGTTTCATTGTAATAAATGTGAATTCAATCTTAAAGTAAAGCACCTTGCATATAACAAATTCTAGCAAGATGGCGAGCCACCAACGATACACAAAACTGAAAGAGCAGGAAGTAAAGCAGCGAGCTAAGCTTCGAATATCATCAAAGATGAGACCTTGCAATCAGTAAACTGAAGTTTCGTAGCTTTGATAGAGTATTTTTTATGGGCTAGTTTCTTATACAAGCTATAGATTTTTATGTATTGAGAATAACAAATGAGATGTGTTTGGTTATAAAACGTGCTCCAGTTTAGGAAGTGAAAAATATTAAAATTGTATTATTAAATCAAAAAAGAGTCTCGGGATGAAGTATAAAACACTCAAGAGAAAAAAACAAAAAACCCCAACTAAATACAATCTTAGAAAACCCTTGAAAATGACCCTCCACAGTTTTTTAAAAACTTCTTAGAAATGTGTTTCAACAGTTTTTAAAAAGACCATGAGAAATGTTTTTTTTGTTGGTGTAGAAAACGATAGATATTTTTGGGCAATTTTGGTAATTAGGACTTCTTGATAAAGTAGAGTAGTAACTAAGCTTTTTAATATTTCAATTAAGTAAATATACTCCAACCTTTTGTATTTATTCTTAAACTTTATACACTCTTCTCTCAAGCAGTACATTTACTAAACACAAAACTAGAAAAAACATAGTAAACCAAATTGTTTTAATATTTTTTTGGGAGATTTTAAATAAATTACCAACCGCCCTTTTCTTGGGTTTAAAATAACTCATAAGATATAGGATTGTGCATCCGGTCCGGACCGGTGGACCAGAATTTTTAAAAAAAAACATGGATCGGCTCGGACCAGAAAAAAATAAAAATAAATATTTTTGTAAAAACTAAATAAAAATAATTAAAAATATTTTTTTAAAATATGTATAAAAGATATACAATTTTTAGTAAAATATAAAACTGAATCTATAAAAAATAATATTTCGATCCGGATCAATTTTGCACAATCCTAATTAATAAGATATATTTTTCAGTTGAGTGTACTAAAGTGAAGCAAAATAGGTCGATCTCTTTGTTAAAAAACCTTGAGAGAACACATTTTTACCGGTGAAAATGAATTCTTCGCCGTTATAAACGAGTTTATAAAACTTTTTCCGAAATTAGGCTCGGGTGAAAGTTTTTTCCGAAAATACACGAAGGTGTCAGGTTTGGAATAGAAACGCGGTGCATAACCGTCATAAGAAAATCAAACGGAAATTTAGAAAAAAAAAAAAAAAAGGAGAGAAACGCGGTCAATGACCGCGTTTCTTCCGTAAAGAAACGCGATGCGTAACCGTCATAAGAAAATCAAACGGAAATTTTAAAAAAAAAATTTATTAATCTCCTAAATTTTAATCTAAATGAACATTCTTTGATTAGAAAATTTATTGTTTCATATCAGTTAGTGATTAAAAAAAATTAGTTTTACTAAATTACTAAAAAATGGTAAGATTTTAAAACTTCAACCTACCAACTAATAAAGCTTTGTTAGGTAAGACTTTAATGCAAGTTTATTGATAATTACTTATTAGCAACTACCCTTTCTTAAATCTAGATAATCTAACTCAACACAACTCACAAACTTAATCCTCCTACACAAGCTCGTGACACTTCGTCGTCTATTTACTTCGTCAAGCAATTGGCACCTTTGTCTTCCTCTCAAAGAAGTATGTGTGTATTCGATATAGGTAGGAGAAGAACGCAACTCGGTATTAAGAAAATAGAGGAAGTAAAACCAAGTCAAGATGATACAAATCAATATACAAAATAACATCTTTAACTTTTAGGCTAATTTGATTAATAGGCTTTTTTGAGTTTTATTTTTAGTAACTAGACCATTTAGTTTTTTAATTAGGTAGTTAAGTATTTTCTCTCAAACTCTAAACACTTTTCTCTCAAGACGTATATTTACTAAAATTAAAATTTAAAAAAGTCTAGTAAACCAAATTATTTCTTAACTCCTTTTTTTTAATTACAATTTTGGTAAGGTAAAAAAAAATCTAATTTTTAAGATCTTTTAAGGAGGCATGCATGATCTTCCATAAATAAGTGTAGCAAGTTGTGAAAGTCCTAATTATGATCTTCCATAAAATATCTATAATTAAATCTCGTGTATGCATATCCTTGTTGGGACGTCGCGTGCTCGTGAAACGTAAATTCAAAAATACTTTAAATATGAGATGAGATTTGTCTATTATCAAAATCTTAGAGAAATAACTAAACTAGAGAAATCTCTCGATACATGATGAGCAAATAAAAATTGGCTAATTAGCTAACTAGGCTGTTTTGGGTTTCTTAGGTAGAAAATAGGCTTTTCTTTTTTTTTTTCTTTTAGGTAAGTGTACATAATGATTTTTTTACTGTTGAATAATAAAAAAAAATTGTCTGCCGTTCCTAATTTCTCATTCCAGCGTTCCTAATTTCTCATTCCATTACAACCTCCAGACTCGGTCTTCTCCTCCCCTCTCCGCCTTTTCCAAGTTCGCTTCCATGGGAACCTAGAGACTTCTCGAGAGCCATGTCCGGACCAGATCCTTGACAATGTCGGAGGTGCTTTCTCCATGGAAACTGTTGATTGGCAAGATCTTCCGTAGATTGGCAAGATATGTTGTAGAAGCACACAAATGCTCTTATTTCGCCATGGGAGCTGTTGATTGGCATACAATTATTTTCGTTTGAAGGGGGTGTTGGATCGTGCGGGATTTCCTGATGTTGTTACCGCCCATTTTGTTCCTGTGGATGGTCAATTGCGACCAAGGACAACCATTTTGGATTAAATTTGCTGAAGAGGTATGACACATCATCTAGGTTTTAGTTGTATTCATATGCACCACTATAGTTCTTCCAAGTTCTTTCTTTATTGCTTTCACAATAAACAGATATTGATTTACACCCAAAAAAAGTAGCCATATATATGAGCCTGTAATTCTTTATAGATGAGCCATTCTACCACTGATTTACAGGTGAAACTCTCATGTTATAGCTTGAAAATTGACAACGTGAGATACTTCAATCCACTAGAAGTTGGTGAATTATATAAATAATGTGTTTCGGGCTATCCTCCACTGCTTCATATTAGGCATAATTTTTGTTTGATTTTAGATCACTGTTGTGATCTAATTGACTTAGGTTGCAAAACTGCAGCCATAACTTATCCAATCTATTATAATTATAATAGTAGAGTAAGATTTTCATCCTCTTTGGTCTTAGTCTATGATGATACAAAATTGTGAGTGCAGGTATGATCCATCCACTGGTATTTACTAATGCCATTTTTTAGTTCAACAAAAAAGCCAATCAACGACCATGAGAATTCAAATGATTCTGAAACTAAATGCCCTGTTGCTAAAATGGAGTAGAAGTCTCCATTTCATTTTCAGGATAAGGGCGTCGCTTATTCCTAGAAAAGGCCAAAAGAGCATTTGCCTTGACAACCCTTCCACTCTTCTTCAAGTATGTAGATATCAAGGATGATAAAGAAGCTACCAACTTATATGTGTAGATATTTGTTTATAGGAATTGCAGTTGGATTGAAGAATTGGGTAAGAATAATGTTTGCAGCGAATCCTTAGAAGAAGGGCCAAGACATTGAAACTTGCTCCTTGAGGCATGCTTCTGATATGAAGTAGCTAGTAGTTGAATCATTTGTTTTTATTACTCATACTAATTAAGTATATATTTACTGAACTATTATTGTATGGTCGATGCAGTGTTTTGTTGTTAGTGCATATATATAGGCTTTATAGCAATTAGTTAGTAGTTTGCACTTGCAATGACAATATTCTGGTATGCTAGTTATCTTGACAATATTCTGGTATGCTAGTTATCGTGACAATATTCTGATATGCTGAATATTCTGGTATGTAAATTCCGGTATGTAAATTCCGATATGAAAATTATAAAAAAATAAAAAAAACAAAGAGAAAAAAACTTCTGGTATGAACTTATGGTATGAGAAAATTCTGGTATGAACTTCTGGTATGAAAACTTTCTGGAATTAAAAAATTCTGGTAGGATGGTATGAAAAAAATTATGGTATGAACTTCTGGTATGTAAATTTTTGGTATGTAAATTTCTGGTATATAAATTTCCGGTATGTAATTTTGGTATGTGAATTTCTGGTATGTGAATTTCTGGTATGTATATTCTAGTATAAAAAATTATGGTATGAAAACATACGATAAAATAAAAAAAGGAAAAAGAAAATAAAAAAGAAAATAAAAAAAGGAAAAATAAAAGCAAATAAAAAATGAGACAATTTGGTTTACTAGGCTTTTTTTAGCTTTGTGTTTAGTAAATGTACCCCTTGAGAGAAGAGTGTGTAGAGTTTGAGGATAAATACAAAAGGTTGGGGTATATTTACTTAATTGAAACATTAAAAAGCTCAGTTACTACTATAGTTTTTCAAAAAGGCTTAGTTACCAAAATTGCCCATAAAAAATTAAGTTTACAGTAACTTACGTATTTGAAAATGAAAAGTCCTCTTATTCTTTTTTTTTTTAAATAGAGGAGTTTCTTCTTTTTTAAAAAAAAATTAAAGGGGTTAATTATTTTTACCTACCATTAAATGAAAGTGGTAAAAAATATGGGGTATAGTTTCTTTAACAAAAATAAAAAAGAGCCTAGTAGGCCAAATTCATGTGCTTAAAACATAGGCTAAGAAACATTGTCTACCATTAAACATAGACTAATTAGCTAACTAGGCTGTTTTGGGTTTCTTATGTAGTATATAGGCTTTTCTTATTTTTTATTAGTAAGTGTACCCCTAATTATTTTTTTACAGTTGAATAATAAAAAAACCTAGCCGTCCATGTTCTTCTCCTTCTCTCCTGCCTACACAGAAACACCGACGGATGACTCTCCTCCTCTGTATCTTAGCACTTCGATCTCATAACCCCCATAGTCATTATTTATCGTCTCCTCCTTCTCCATTCAACCGATTTGGTGAGGATAGATGAAAACCGTCCCATACCTCTTAGATCTATACCCTATTTTGAGGGCGCAAACACTACCGTAGAGATCTTCTCTTCGGATATAGGGAAATGGGTTGCTCGGGAAGTGAGGCTACCGAAACCGCTTCTCGGAAGCGGAAATTGGCGGGAGGTAGTTGCCGATTGAGAGCCGATTGAGAGTTACCAAAATAACCCAAAGGAGGGAGTTGCAGGCGACGAGAAATCGGGTTCGGAGTTCCAAGGAAGGTAGGGAATCAACGAGAAATCGGCAGGATCCATTGTTTTGTTGGGCAAATTCGTTCCCGGGCAAATTTGCTATAATAGAAAGAGCGATTGGCAATTCGTTCCTGGGCTGAGAGGAGGAATCATTGAGCCTTCTGGTATGAGGGGAGAAAGGTAATGGCTCTGGTATGAGGAGGAATCATTGTCACTTAGTCATAGTTTATACCTTTTGAATCATCCAATTTGTTCTTTCTACCTATTACCTCTTACATTCAATATTCCTCACTTTGTTCTTTCTACCCATTGCCTCTTAAATGAGTTGTTTTAATATGTATGTAGTGTTGGATTGCAGTGTTGTTGTGGCTGCTAATAACTGCCTGTATAAAGAGTGGGAGATCTCACATAGCAAGCCGGGCCATTGAATTAGCAGAGGCACGGCTGCTGAAGGACGACTGGTCTAAGTACTATGACGGGAAATATGGACGCTTTCATGGGAAAGCAAGATCGAAAGAACCAGACGTGGTCAATTGCAAGGTACTTTGACGGCCTTGTTGTGGAGGAGAATGCACAACAGAGAGAGGGAAATGTCTAGTATAGGGGTGGGCATAAATCCTGCTTAATCCCGTCCCGTCCCGCATCCCGTCCCGATCCCGGCGGGAATTGGAAAAAAAAATGTGTATCCCGTCCCGTCCCGTCCCGCAAAAAAATTTGCGGGACGGGACGCGGGACGAAGACTTTCCATCCCGGTTAATCCCGTACCGTCCCGCATATATATAAATAATATTTTTATATATTTATAAATATTATATAGATAAATAATATACATAAATTATAATTTTAAAACAAAAATTTATTTTTAAAATTATTAATTTGATGATTTTTCATCATTCATTCACTCATTCTCTACTACTCATTCGGTTGGATCTAAAATATTAGAGTTTCTGATCTCCTTTGATTTAGTCCGTTTGCCGCCTTGTTCTGGTCCGTTCCATCGACACCCTTGCTCTAGTCGGTTCCATCGCCCTTGTATTTGTGGATTACCACAATTGTAATCGATAGTTAAATAAATATAATTTTCATTAAATTATATGTTGTTATTTTTGAATGTGAGTCGGTAAGACACTTTGATGTAACTTGAATTTGTTTTCAATGTATAAACTACTAATGTAGGCGTCATGAATCGATAATTCAGTATCGAGTTTTTTTTTCCGATCATTTATTTCGTTAAACACGAGAGAAAACAAGTATACATATTAAATATAATTGGTGCGTAGTTTTTGCGGGATTTGTCCCGTCCCGTCCCGTCCCACATGGGACAGGGCCCGCGCGGGACAAAGAAAAAATGTCATAAATCCCGTCTGTCCCGTCCCGCAAATAACTTGCGGGACGGGACGCGGGACGACCCCTATCCCGTCCCGTCCCATGCCCACCCCTAGTTTAGTATAGAGAAGATACGATAATACTCTTAAATGTCTGGTGTGTAAAATGTGTAAAATGTCCGGTATGTAAATGTCCGGTATGTAAAATGTCCGGTATGTAAAATCTTCTTACCAACTATATTTGATTATGGTATGTGAAAAAATACAATTTTGGTATGTGAAAAAATACAATTCTGGTATATGAAAAAATACAATTACGGTATGTGAAAAAAATACAATTTTGGTATGTGAAAAAATATGAAAAATAAAATTCTGGTATGTGAAAAAGTACAATTCTGGTATGTGAAAAAATACAATTATGGTATGTGAAAAAATTCTGGTATGTGAAAAAATACAATTCTGGTATGTAATTCTGGTATGAAAAAATTCTGGTATGAAAAAATTTCAAACCATAAATTTATTTCAGAAAATAAAAAAATTTAAAAAATTTAAAAAATAAATAAATTCAATAATAGTAATTACAACTTAACACCAGATAATGTCTATTATTCTTTTTTTATTAAAATAAAAGAGTAAAATACCATTAAATGAAAGTAGTAAAAAATTATGGGGTACATTTACTAAATCATATTCTCAAAAAGGCCTAGTATGTCAAATTCTCCCAATAAAAATTTACTGTTGGTGTTACAAAGTAAAAATAAATTATTAGATATTACATTTTTATTTAACATTAGGTTGAAAGTAGTATGTAATATTGTAATGCAGTAATGCACCAATAAAAATCTTTATAAAATACTAGTATATAAATAAAAAAATATATTGGGTGAGTTGAACAAGTACACTCTTTTTCACTATGAAAATATCAAATAGACTTTTTGTTTTGATAAATAAATTAATAATTGATTGATTTCAATTTACCCCGTCCACCCAATTTTCTCACAAATAACATTATGCAGAAAAGAAAACAAAGTGAATTGTTTCACGGTTATACCTGATTAGATTTAAATTTGACCCGGATCCGGGCAAAATTTTACCAAAAGTCAATCCTATTTATCCGATACATACACAACTATTGGACTAGTAATATATGTTATGTAATATGTATTCCTAATATACATAATTTGTTAGATGTTTTAAAATTACACCTAGTTTGTAATTACTTTTAGGGCCCGTTTGGTTCCAACTTTGAAAACGGAAATAGAATGAAAACGAATTTAGTCCATACATATATCCTTATTCATGAAATTTTATGGAATCATTCCTTATGATTTCATGCAAAATGCACTTGTCTCCACACATTTTGTTACCCTATAGGGTATTAAAAGTAATCAAATTCAACTCCGATTACTTCAAACCACAAGGAATGATTCCAAAAACTTTAGTGAATAAGGGTATAGATATGGACTAGATTCGTTTCCATTCAGTTTCCGATTCGGAGTTAAAATCAAACGGGCCCTTAATATATTTATTTTATTTTTTATATTAATCCGGTACGGACTTTTCATCCGACGGGTTTTTGAAGTTGATCGGATGTGGCCCAACCGGATTTCTCTCCTTATCTGAAGCGGCTCCGGACTGGTCTGCGATGATCAAATCTATTCACGGGGGACAGTGTTGGGCCCTGAACAAGTGCCTAGCTGTCCACGTCTAATGGGCTGGACTTGGAATGAAAAGGTGACGAACCCAATCCAAAATCTTCTCAAAGAAAATTAATTTATAGAATCTAATGGCGTCGTGCAAGTATAGATCGAGCATGTACAGA
>BSUD01000028.1:118654-159455 GCA_033239045.1 Fagopyrum esculentum | reverse complement strand
TTTTCTCTAAATTTCCGTTTGATTTTCTTATGATGGTTATGCACCCGAGCCTAATTTTGGAAAAAGTTTTATAAACTCGTTTATAACGGCGAAGAATTCATTTTCACCGGTAAAAATGTGTTCTCTCAAGGTTTTTTAACAAAGAGATCGACCTATTTTGCTTCACTTTAGTACACTCAACTGAAAAATATATCTTATTAGGATTGTGCAAAATTGACCCCGATTGAAATATTATTTTTTTATAGATTCAGTTTTATATTTTACTAAAAATTGTATATATTTTATACATATTTTAAAAAAATATTTTTAATTATTTTTATTTAGTTTTTACAAAAATATTTATTTTTATTTTTTTTTCTGGTCCGAGCCGATCCATGTTTTTTTAAAAAATTCTGGTCCACCGGTCCGGACCGGATGCACAATCCTATATCTTATGAGTTATTTTAAACCCAAGAAAAGGGCGGTTGGTAATTTATTTAAAATCTTCCAAAAAAATATTGAAACAATTTGGTTTACTAGACTTTTTCTAGTTTTGTGTTTAGTAAATGTAATGCTTGAGAGAAGAGTGTGTAAAGCTTAAGAATAAATACAAAAGGTTGGGGTATATTTACTTAATTGAAATATTAAAAAGCGAAGTCCTGGTTATCAAAATTGCCCAAAAATATTTATCGTTTTCTACACCAACAAAAAAACATTTCTCATGGTCTTTTTAAAAACTGTGGAAACACATTTCTAAGAAGTTTTTAAAAAACTGTGGAGGGTCATTTTCAAGGGTTTTCTAAGATTGTATTTAGTTGGGGTTTTTTGTTTTTTTCTCTTGGGTGTTTTATACTTAATCCCGAACTCTTTTTTGATTTAATAATACAATTTTAATATTTTTCACTTCCTAAACTGGAGCACGTTTTATTACCAAACACATCTCATTTGTTATTCTCAATACATGCATAAAAAATCTATAGCTTGTATAAGAAACTAACCCATAAAAAATGACTCTATCAAAGCTACAAAACTTCAGTTTACTCAGTGCAAGGTCTCATCTTTGATGATATTCGAAGCTTAGCTCGTTGCTTTACTTCCTGCTCTTTCAGTTTTGTGTATCGTTGGTGGCTCGCCATCTTGCTAGGTTTTGTTATATGCAAGGTGCGTTACTTTAAGATTGAATTCAAATTTATTACAATGAAACGGTTGAATCTCATCAAATATACGTACACAAGGGGAATACAAATGGGGATCCATACATACATAATACATTACATGGTAGACACGGACTATTTATTTTATTGACTTAAGACAATGAGGATATGCCCTTTGTGAAATATACCAAACACATAAAATGATAAAAACAAAATATATGTCGGGATAAGACAGATCCAATTCAGGCACTTTAAACGATAGGATCATGCGTTCACATTGAACGGCACCTGGATCGGCACTTTTGTGAAGGTTGACTGCGACTCTCTTCCGGCAAGTTTTGCAATAGCATTAGTTGACGCGTTTAGGCGACGCTCCAAGATGGCCTCTGCATGCTCCTTTATGACTTCCCAAGTGAAGTCCACGTGGCGATATTGGGTTAGGGTGGTCCCCAGAGCAAGGCGCAACACGTAGATACCCTCGACGACTGTATGAGTCATGTAGATCTTACCGGATGCGTTGACCGACTCAATAAGTTCTTTGTTTATCTCGTTCAGCGTTTCCTCCTCCACGTACATTTGGTGCTTCAAGAGGGCCTCCGGGGACACGCGGAAGCATACCATCGAGAAGAACCGGGGGACCACAAGTTCGAAGTTTGCGTCAGCCGTGACCATGGCCTCGAAGTGTTGGGCCATCTCCACGTGTCTCCTGATGTGTCCCTGGAGGTTACTCACTCCGTTACTCCTGATGACCATCCAAAGCTTGAGTGACCTAAAACGACGACTCAACGTAATGCCCCAGTCTTTGTAGTCCACCACTTGTTGCGTCTCCGTTGCCTTGTTTCGAAGGTACTCGGGGCTCGTCGACAGCGCCTTCACCAGCGCCCGCGGCTCCTTCACCCACAAGCAGCAACAATCCAAGCTTGTCAGGAACCACTTGTGGGCGTTGAAGCTAAATGACGTGGCTTCCTCTACCCCGTCGATGTAGCCGCGGAACTCTGGGCAAATGCACGCGCTCCCCGCGTAGGCTGCGTCTATGTGGACCCAAATGCCGTGTTTGTTCGCAACGTGGCAAAGTGGGGCAATGGGGTCCACTGCAGCGGTCGAGGTTGTCCCTACTGTTGCACAAAGGAAGAGCGGTACCAGGCCGGCCTTAATGTCTACTTGCACCGCCGCCTGAAATGCGTCGGGATCCATCCCGTAGTTGGTGGACTTTGTGGAGACTATCTTCCGGATGTTTCTAGGGAAGATCCCAGCTATTTGAGCCGACTTTTGGAAGGAACAATGAGTCTGGTCCGATGAATATACGACAAGCTTGTCGATATTGTCCCTCCCGATCTTATCAAGAGCCCTATCCCTGGCGGCGACAACACAGGCGAGCACGGCCTCACACGTGGTCCCAACGACGACGCCACCTCCCGTTCCGCTAGAGAACTTGAACGACTCCGGGAGGGACATCATGTCGGCCAACCAATCCATGACGTGGGACTCAAGCTCGGTGGCAGCAGGGGAGGAGATCCAATTGAAGCCGGGGACGTTAAAGGCGGCAATGAGGGCCTCGCCGAGGATGCTGGCGCTGCTTGCATTGCAGGGGAAGTAGGCAAAATGAGTAGGACTCTGCCAATGTGATATCCCCGGAATGATATGGCTTTGGATGTCCTTCAAGATCGTTTCCATGGACTCGGGCTGGAATGGGGCGGAGGCAGGGAGACGCGGAGCGAGGTAGCCGGGCTGGACCTCGCTGCAAACCGGGTAGGTGTGGATGTTGTTGAAGTAGTCCGCAATGAAGTCGATGACCATGTACCCATTCTTCCTAAATTCCTCCACGTCGAGCGGCTTCACCGTGGGGTTGCCATTTTGTTTGTGACTCTGGTTGTTCTTCATCATACCCTCCATTTTCGTTGTACTTAAGTACGTAGCTAGTGTATATAATGCAATTCAATAAATAAATAGAGAAGAGCAGTGATGATTTGCATGGAGGAGAGATCGAGCAACTATATATAGAAGTGCATATGAGTGCATGTGCATGGGGTGTTAGGTAATACAAATAGATCCACGTGTTAGCTGACTGGCAAGTTGAGAAGGGGAGACTCGGGAAGACAGGTTGGTATTCCGTACGATAATTAATCACGGGATTCGCTATTTTGAGTGATATGTGTGTTGAAATTCATAGAATTACATACAAATCTAATATCTTTTTTCTTGAAATAAACTTTTTACTATACTTTTTTTCAATTATTCTGATTAGTTTTGTGAATAAAATATACTCAGTATACAATCAAATATTAATTTATTTTAATTAAGAAAATATTAGGTTCTATTTTAACAAGTACATACAAATTTGCCAAAAAAAGTCGCATGATTTTTAGGTGATATTAATATTTTTATTGTTCAAAAACTAACCCATTTATACTTTATTAGAATTATTGATACTTGACTCTGATCATAATTAACTGTCATTCTAACTTTTAACACAATTTTTAAGAAAAATATTAAATAACATAGATTTTATAAAGTTTTTCTAAATCTTATTACTTATTTAATATTCAACATTCTTTTAAATCAATAAGAAAGATTTTAGAACTAAAATTAATCATTTACACCAATTTTCAAGAACATTTCATATAATTATTATTTATTTATTAGCCTAGAAAACTTAAAATGACAGATAATTATAATCAAATTTTAAATGATAAAATAACAATTATTTTTTTTATCAGAGGGAGTATTAGTTAACCGATGTAATTCTCTTTTTACACCGAATAGATTTTTACATCTTAAAAGAGTGTTATTATATATCATGCATCATGATAATTCGAATAAGGTTTGAATCGATATGCTGCAAAATGCGGCTAATTATGCATACTCATGCTCAAAACGTGGGAATATTTTTTCAATCAATTACCCAGATCCCACCTAGATGATTGGCATCAATCATTTACCTAGGTTTTCGTATATTGCCATTTGTTTCAATTTTTAATGTTTGCCATGCAATTCACGTATCTGGAGTTGTACTACCTAATATCATTATTAAAATGCATAGATATTATTATAATTTTTTTATTTTTTTAGAGGTAATTTAACTAAAATATCCTTAAATGTAAGAAAACAAATTTCAAGGATTATAAGAAAAATTGGTGTTGGGGTTAAGATTCTCAGAAAGGTCAATCGGTCAACAACACGTAGATTTCTTTGAAAAACATGCATGAATTGGACTTCGTCAAAGAAACGAAAATCCAGTCTGAAGTCGGATAAAATCATCTCGACCTTCCACAGACAACTTCACATGTTAACACACAAAATATCACCATCAATTTTGATTTTTTTTATCTTCAATTTGATAGCTTCTTGTAAGCCAACTTTAAGAGTAAAAACTTCAGCTTTTATTATTGAGTTGAAGTTATTTTTTTGAACCCCGAGGCTACAATCTCTCTTTTGTGATTCCGACTCACAAAACCAGTGGATGTTACTCCCAAATCGATTTTTGATCCATTAAAGTTAATTTTATGAAAGCTAGGTTCCACTTAATATTGTAATTTTCCCCCTATTTTGGTAGAGTTATTGTTCTTTTAATTTTTTGTTGTTTTTACATTGAAATATTTCTAAATCTAACCGTGTAGTACACAACACTTTTTTCTTTTTGGTAGACTTATCGTCTCTTTGTTGCCATAAAGTCAAGCTGACTTATTGTTTCTTTGTTAAAGGAGCATAAAAATATACAAGATGGCATCCCAAACGGGATGAGACGGCTTGTGTGACGAGATCTATTCCGTCTCAGGCCGTCTAATTGGCCCACATCATCAAACACCATATTTGACCTAGGCGGGGAAAACCCAGACCAAGTGAGACGGCTTGCTAGACCGTCTCTGGCCGTTTCCCCATGCCGTTTGGACTTCGGCAGCAATTGTGATATGTGATCGATTCTCTATTCTATTGTTGGACCTTTTGTGTATATTTTGGACCGGAATTTTCTTTGTATATTTCTCCCTTTTAGACTTTTAGGGAATAGAGTCAAGCTCTAGATTCTGAACCCTAGTACGGTTAGACTTTATTGTTGCACTGCTCTTGCTTTGAGTTTTATCATAAGCAAAGATTAATCTTTTCATCTGATTTCTCTCATCGATTTATGTCTAGCTAAGTCTCTTTTGTTCTAAGAGGTTTGTTGAAGCCTATGATGGATCGATGATGATTGTTTATGTAAATTACTGAATGAATATTTACCTACGAAAAAAGTGACGTTTATAAACTAGTTAAATAAAAGAACATACGCTAACCGACAATGTTATTTTATTTGATTTATTGAAAAGAACTTGAGAGTAACGCTTTATCATTGCCTCGAGGATTTCTAACTTTCGTAGAAAGCTTCAGTCTTTGTACATTTTCTAGCTCGGGCTAACCGGCGAGGCTTCTTTTGATCTTTTCTCGATTTCTAAGTTCTTAAAGGGCTTTCCTATTTACTTGATACACCCGCCGGATTGAGGGCGCAATCAAGTTGGTTTACAATGTCTTCGTTTGTCTATGTCAAAGACTGGTTACCTACATAGTTGCTAATTGAAGTTATTGTTATTCACATACGTGGTTGCTTGTTGATTCATTATAGTGGGGATATTCGCTTTCTTAAATTGCTCATCTTAATCTCACATCTTGTTGCTTATGTTACCAATTGTCTTGTTCGCAAAGTGATTCCTACAACCCGGTATTTCCTTTCCTTTCTCCGTTAGCTTATTATACTTGTTTTTTACTTCAACCAACGTAGTCTATGTGAATTCGACACTCGATTCACTACAATCCACTTTGTCATCCTTACGGGTAAATTTCAGGATCGCGGATCATCCCCTCCCAATGGCACTTAGATTAAAAAACTAGGTTATAACTTAATATATTTCATAATCGGACCAAAACAGCCCGTCGGCCAAAACACTAAACCAAGCATGTCTTGAGGGAATTCTTTCCACCTCATAAGTCATATTATGATTAGCGAATAAACCGAATCTCAAAATTGATATGAACTTGAATTGCAATTCAAGTCGTGGCATGAATGAATGCCTCCGTCCTTGTCGATCAAGTCACGTTCTCATGACCTGGATTCACCTGCAGGGAAGTGTACGTACGTTATAATCGATCAACTCGGCTCTTCTCTCGAAAGGAACCATAGTGAAATTATAAGTTTTATTAGAACATGCATCTCTTCATATAACTTGCTGAACAAGCATTTTGAAGATGCAAAATCACCACTAGCTAGTGTGGTGATTCTTATAAGTGAATTGATATTATAATGGAACTTCTGAACGTCCAAGAGACGTCTCATCTTGAAATCGAACCTTATTGGTAAGTTCAAACATTATTTCTTATATTATTAATTGATTTTAGCAAGTAAAAAATCCTATGTTTAGGATTACTGGGCGTGTATCTTCTCTAACGTTAAATATAACAGTATTTTTGTTGGAGTTAATAAGTTCTCACGTGTGAGACTTTTGGAGCCTCCCTCCTCCTATTGTCAATCGTTTTAAGAAGTAACCATGTTGGGTTTATGTGTTGGGCGTTATTCGTAACGTCTATTCGACTTACGATCCTAAATTGTGGGCAAATGTCAACTCGGTATATATGCATCCTAGTTATACTTGCGGGTTCGTTGAAAATAATAAGTTCACGCACCAAAAGTGGGGCATTACACTCTTCTTATTGTCAATTAGGTGAAGTTACGTGTTTATGACTTGAGCCTAACGCGCATGTGTTCGTATACACACGACCCCAGTATGATGTAACTTAGAATTTATAATTGATTTTTGGACGGTCCACGTGGTAAACGAGTTGTCGTTCGTCACGACATTGGCTGGAATGATATCATTTGGACGATTATGAATAGAAGCGAGTGGTGGCCCCGGTAGATACTTGAGAATCGGCGAAAATAAGTTGTTGGGTGTTGCTTGTCGGTCGTTGGTTTATCATGTTAATGACCCTAAATGAATTATTCAACCTGCCCAAAAAACATTGATTTTATGATATGAACAGTGACCATTACGAATATTATGATTGAGGAATTCTTTTTATGACTAAGATTCGATAGTTGAACAAGCCAAAAAGAAAATGAAGGAAATTAGAATAAAAGAAAATAGTGAAACTAATGCAAATTCTCAATTCCTCTAAATAAACAATTAGTCCAACCACTAACACCAAGCGAACAAAAATATTTTAATTAAAATTTTAAGGACACCAAAAATAAATTTTGATAGGCATCAACTAAAAAAGTAAAATTTTAAAGGTATAAAATAGAATTTCTCTTATTTTATTTACAAAAATATTCAAAAATATTAACTCATGATGAATGATGAAGCATTTACATTGAGTTAAAAAGACTATAGAGTAGTTCACCAAATCAATTTTTTTAAAATACATATCTTTTAATTTTTTATAAAAATAAAAACAAGAATTTCTCATGATGTCAAATTTGTCATTTGAATCGAGCCCAATATATATATGGCTAATTAGGTAAGTAGGCTATTATTTTTAATTGTACACTAAGTAGGCTTTTTTCATTTTTTAGTTTAGTAAATATACCCCAAATATTTTTAACCGTGAACCCTAACCTTCTATTCCTTCCGTCTTCCTCTTTGCAAGCCGCAGCCTCCTTCAACTCTCATCCAAACCCTCACGCTCTCTTCGTCTTTCTTGTTTAAGCTTCGAGCACACAAAAATGGAAGCCTCGATTACAAAGCGGGAGCAGATCAGAAGGACGCCACCGAGGCGAGGACAAGTCAAGGCCAGAATCTTCAACGAATTCGTCACTCTTGTAAGCGTAACAGAAGCAGGTACCGAATTGAACAGGAAGAAGACGATCATGGCGAGTTTTCGAGCGCAAGCTCATCTGGAGCTCCTCCCTCTGCTTCTTCGCCTTAGTCTTCTCTTTGTAGATCTCTGATTTTCATTTTTCTGGTTATTTGTTGTTCTTCCGATTCTGATGAGTTGTACCACATTCCAAAACACGAGTGATATGAAGAATAAGCTTTACTTCCCTTAAGAATTATGGTTTGCAATCCGAGGAATGCTAGAAACCCTTGCTCTGCCTTTATTCTGACCACGAATTAGCTTCGGATTTTCTTCTGTGTTTCATGCACTCTTGTCATTCTTTTTTGGTTGATGAACCCTTGGCGATATCATGTGATTGTCACTACTCACTGGCATTGTAGGACAGTGGAAGGATGATATGAAGTTATGAACACTCTAGGAGGCGGCCTAAAATATGCTTTGTTATAATACTTAGTATTCCATTTGCCGAATGCTGAAAATGCAATTGTCTTTCCCTTTGAACATAGTCTCCCATTTCTATGGTATTCCTTAACGTGTTAACATCACTGATCTATATGATATCGAGAGCAAGTATGTAACACCCCGAATTCGCGGGACTCGGGATGTCACATTGGGCTAGGATCTCACAATGGATCCTGACCCTAGCCTGACAACAAGTTCACTGGACCTTACAACATGGCACTGACAGATATAAAACAAATACATAAAACAGTATAAATTGTACAACCCAAAGTAAACAACAACATAGCCGAGTATATAAAACGACAACCTCACACATGAGGTACAAAAGAACATCCTCACGAAGGAGGGGAACACAACAAACCCAAACTAACCACCTAATGTACGAGAGTCCTCGGCATGTCACCCTGCCAGATCACTCAGCAGCGCCTAACCTGTAAACATCTACAACACGGTATGAAACCGTTAGTTAACCATACATACATGAGGTAATGCATAAGCACAAACACAATCATGGAATATAAACACATCATCATGCTTTCACACATTTACCCGTTTTATTATCTTTATATAATAACCATTACTCAAAAACCATATATATATATATAGATAGATGAAAGTATGTGACACGAGGACCGATACATCCCCGCCTCTAAGTACAATGTCCAGCTGTACGAGTATCGGTCACACAATCCGTGTACCCTATGGGAGTGGATTGCGCCTTTCCTGTAAACCAGTCTGGCCCGACATCAGAGAACCTCCCAGACTCCACGGCGGGATGAAAGGGAAATGTTATCACAGCCACGCAGTGGGGCAGTCAATAGAACATAGGTCGATAAAAACGACAACTCATGCTATCATAGCAAACATATAAAACACACACCACTCATGCAAACACCCAATATAGGGATGGTAGCTAAGTAAGTCCTACGGACTTACCTCAACCTCGTACAATCACAACCACGATCAACCTCCAATCCTGAGAGGGACACTGCCTAATAACAAGGCATAAAGAGATATCAATACTCCTATCAATCAAAAAGGTCACATCTAGACCCAAGGGATCCATAAGGATCATAATCAATCTATAAGCCTCACAACCAACTAAACCTCAATATTTCAACATAACTCACAATTCCTCAAATCTCAAGGTAATATCTAATCAACATTCCTCAATCTCAAATATAATCCTAATTTAATTAATTAACCTTTAATTAATTAACCTTTAATTAATTAATTAGATTTCGCCAGAATAACGTTTTGCCCGCAGGCAATTTCCAAACCCCTTGTCATCAGATTTCATCAAACAAACTATCCATAATCACCAGAATAATATAACGACCATAATGGAATTTCTAATTATCCATTTTGACAAGCCTAAAGTCAATTTAGGCCAAATTGCAGTACGGAAAACGAATAAATTCATAACTTATTCGTTACTAACCCGATTGACGATCTGAAAGAAGATTCGGAAACACAGCGACGCAGGCTATGCATGGACAACATCAAATTCACCGGAATCTGAGCGACGGAACCGTCCCGGTGACATATATGCTCGACCAGCCCTCCATATACTCGAAAATGCAGAAACTCGGTACCGTTATGAAGAGAATGAAGAGAGGAATCCAGAAACTCAAACGGAATTGAAATCGGATTAGAAACGGAGAGTAGATCTGAGTTTAAAGGTTGAGAGAAATCAGAGCTTTTACGAGGAAACGTGAAAGGAAATGAATTAATAAAGGATTTTCTGCTATTTATAGTGAATACGATAATTATCCATTAGTAAAGTCGATAATTATCCTTTAAGCGATCCAAAGGCGGGTCGAACCTCTTTCTCCAAACTTTTCGAGATTGGAACATTAAATCTGGGATATTGTAGGGATAATTATTCCACAAGTGCCTCGGAAAACGTGTATTCCTAAGCCGTCTTTCTTAGCCGTTAAGAAACGAAATAGCGACTCTTTTGGCCGTTTTGCCTCTCCATGTTATTTCATATCTAGGACATATCCGATGTCCTGATCATTTCTCTCAACTGCATTTTTATTAATTGGAGCTCCCAAATGCTCCAAATAACACCGAAGGGTAAAAATAATTACCCGGGGGAAAAAGTAAAAATTTCCTCAAACGTCCAAAATTACGCCAGGAACATAACGGTGGGACTCTTACTCATCACTTGCGAAATCTTCGCAAGTTATATGTCAATTACTATCAACGATTAAGTTAATCAACATTAGTTAGAATTCGGAAATCCTAGCTATTACATCACACACCCCTTAAAAAAAGTTTCGTCCCGAAACTTGAACAATTCCCAAATCCTCTCGGACCCATACGCCGAGGTATAACTCTCACTCTTTCTATCGGAGGTATCACATCTCCGTTCAAAAGATCACAACCTATAACAATCTATAACCTCAAGTATAAACATGGAGGAATCATCACTCCAGGAAACAGGGCCATAACGCTATCCACAGGCGTAGAGGAATCACGTCTCTCACCATACCACATCACAAGGCATAGAGGAAGCACATCTCTAGCCAAAACATGTCACATGCATAGAGAAAACACATCTCTAGTCAAAACATATCACAGGCATAGAGGAAATACATCTCTAGCTAACCCATAAACATATAAATATCGCATGGAGGAATCACATCTCCACTGAACTATGTCCATCAAGGTAGCATGGAGGAAAGAACCATCTCCAGCTGAATCCTAATCCCACTCAAATAGCATGGAGGAAAGAACCATCTCCAGCTATAAATATAATCATAACGTGGAGGAAGTAATTATCTCCAGCTATAACATACATCACGCTAGCACATCAAGATCTACTAAGATCATAAATCACATCACAACTAGCATGGAATAACACATCAAGGCATATAAGCACATAAGCACAACATTCATCAAGATAGCACTAAGATCTACTCGTGCTCCCACAAATGGGTATGTCCCAACATATACTCTAGATAGTTCCGCAGGACACTATCCTCAGTCTCTCACATAGCCTCTTCAGGTCTTCATCTCGACCATAATATCTTCAATATGGGAATGTCTTTCGAATGCAAGCGTTTCATATCTTATTCCAAGAATGTAATCAGATGCTCAACAACGATGTGGTTCAACTTAACCACTAGATCATTATAACTCACAAAGTGTTTCCAACCTGGTATATACTTCCTCAGTTGAGACACAGGAACACTGGGTGAACATCCACCAACTTCAGAGTGAAAGCTAAACATCATGTTGCCTTCACAAAACTGATCAAGATCTCAAGTAACCGACATATTGGAAACTCAGTTCCCCTTTTCATAATACACAACTAACGTCTCACAGCTGAGATACCTCCAGCCGGACATGAACTCTCACTTGAACTTTAGAGGTTAACGCCTCTTGTCTACATATAATATCTGGCGACTCTGTAAAACCAACATTCTTCTTTCAATCAACGTTACTTGAACTATAAAATCCTGAATCTGGTCAGGTGTTATAACACTACTATTGCTAGATCACTTCTAGCATAAGGATATACGACATCTATGTCTATATATATTGCCTCATAGGGCCATCCCAGAAAGATGCACGTCCTTCATTGTTATTTAATAAACTCATTAATGGAAGGTAATATAACCATCCACGTTTCCCATTCAACTTACAACTTATAATAGACCTTTAAGATCTAGATGATCCTCTCTAACTGACCATCTGTTAGGGGGTGAAGTGTAGTCATGAGGTACAGACTCGTCCCCAAAGCAGTCTGAATCTGCTGCCTAAAATCTCAAAGTAAAAACATTCATCTCGATCAGAAATGATCGTTCTCGGTATACCATGGAGTCTCACTATTTGTCTAGTGTACTCCTCAGCCAATTCATTCACTAGCCACATCCTTCTGATAGAAATGAAACGTGCCGGTTTTATTAATTTGTTACCAACAATCCAGATAACATAAATCTTCTACTGGGTCACAATCCCATAAAAAAAAGTCCATAGAGATGTCCTCCCAAATTCTACTACTGCACTGGTAGTGGGTGGGGCTTATCTCTAGATCGGAAATACTCTATCTAGACTTGCTGACAGGTCACACACTATATCACAAATCTGGTAATATCGGCTTCATACAATATAATCGTCTCATCTCGTGGTACATCTTACTCGTACCTGAATGTACTGAATAAGGCGTACAGTGGGTATACCGTAATATTCTCTGTCTCCATCTGCATCAGCAGGTACACAAAAGCGGTCATGACTCTTCATCAGTCCATTTACTCCCATGGAGAACTATGGTGCCTCAGTACGAGACATCCTTTCTCTAAACCTTGTCAAGGCCGAGCAGGTCTCCTGCTTCTGTTGGACCTCATCCAACAGACCAGGTAGAACCTCTGAGGTATAACTAGGTATCTTCATTAAGGAACTGATTGTCCAACTCTAACCAAGCTAGATCTCTCTAACGTTGAGGCTGAACTATCAGTCTCACAATCATCTTCTCTTGGAGCGTCTTTCCATTCAAGTTATCGGCGACAACATTCAACTTCTCTGAATGATATGGAATCTTCAAGTCAAAGTCTTGATCAACTTAAGCTCTTAACACTGGCGGTTATTCAACCCCTGTTGCATAAAATATACTTTAGATTTCTATGAACTATAGAAATTTGACATGAAGATCACACCGGTACGGTCTTCAAAACTTAAAGGCTTGAACTACTACTACTAACTCTAAATCATGAGTCGTGTAGCATTCATCATACGTTCTCAGCTGTAAACACACATATCAATAACCCTACTCCTCTGTAGTAATACACATCTCAGACTTAGCTGGGATGTATCACCGTAAATCACGGGATCCCAAAAATCTTCTAACTACAACAGAATGGAAGCAGAGGTCAAATGCCTCCTCAACTCTTCAGAACATAGACACACTGCTTTCATCACGTAGTTATGGTGGTCTTCTCAAAAGACTCGCAAATGAATACGTAATCATATAAAATCCTTCGTCAAAGCATTGGTAGCAATCGGCTGAGCCGAGAAAACTATGTATTCCTTAATGTTCATCAGTATCTCCCATGTTACAACATACTTAATTCTCGCCAGGTCAACCATGATCCCACTGGCGGAGACAACATGGCCTAAAAAGGCTACCGCTGGCACCTCAACTTACACTTAGAGAGCGTAGAATACAACCCTCTATCTCTCGAAATCTGCAGAACGGTCCTCAAACGATCGGTCTACTATTCTCTGCTATGAGAGTATACTGACATGTCATCAATGAAGTCCACCGCCAACTAATCAAGGAAGTCGATGAAGATACTGTTCATCAACTCCATAAAAACTACTAAAACATTCGTCAACCCAAATGACATCATTACAAACTCGTAGTGTCCATAACGGGTATGGGATGCTATCGCATACACATGTTGCTCTCTCATTCTTGACTAGGGATATCTTGAGCACAAAGGAATCCTGAAGACACAATTGCTTCTTGAAGCTAACTCATCAGGTCGTCAACAATGAACATGGAACCTACTAGGGTAAAAGAAGCCCGTTTCAGTCAACTTTTCAAGTTATTAGTACAATATCTCAACAAGCACCATATAGTGTGGCTTTCCCATTCAATCTTGTATCATACTTCAACTCAATAACAATGTCCACACTCCGTTGAGGTGGCAACTAGACGGTTCAGTAAAGGAAAAATCCACCTTCTACTATATACCAAAATTCAACCATTAACGCATGCATCGAAAGACATGACGTGCATAACACTCACAACAAGCAAAACTCCACCAGGTAAACTATTAACGAGAATGGTACCTGTAACATCTAACTCCCATAGCTCCACTACATATCATTACTCGATCTCGGATATATGCTCCTCAAGTATCACTGAGGTCCTTACTATAGCCTCCACTTCCACTCTTTCTGCACCGGAAAGAGGAAGGTCTTGCTGGGAAGAAACACCACCGTGCTGACAGAAAAGGGCCAGATGGCCTAGCACACCACAAGTGAAACAAGCTATCAGTGCCAAAGGGCACACAGAATGCAAATGATCTGGATAGCCACAATTGAAACATAATCGTCCTATCCTTGCAACCTGTGCAACTGAAGGGTAACTCGACCTTCGTCGTCCACCTAGAATGATCTCACTCTTGAAGGGAACTTGAAAAGGCAATGCCTTGCCCTGTCGACAAAACTTCGCTCTATGCCCTGCTTTACCACACGTAAAGCATATGATGGGCACCTTTGGGCACACAACTCGCCAGTGTCCCAACTTCCACGCAATTAAAACACTGTAGTCCCTTGCCAATCATCTTCATGGCCAAAGGATCACTAGATTGTCCTGATATCGGACTTGGTTCCCCATTCATCATCTTTGCTTCTCTAGTAACTGATTCAGTCCATTGCTTCTTTCCGGATCCAGAAGCTTCAGTTGATCTCACAATTGTTGGTAAATCCGGTGTGGATCTACCCGCTATCCCCTCCTCATATACTTGCTGCATATACTCTTGAAACTCGGATCTACTCATGGAGACACGATCAGCCACTTCAAACTCGTTCTCTGCCATAGGCGATACAACAGCGGAAACTGGTCCCTAACTTATCACCACTGGAGGAAGAGGGGGTGTACCCCTACCTCATCCCACTACAGATACTACTCTAGTCTGAGTCATCTGTAGGATATACGCACCTAATCTTATAAGGCTATATATATGCCATAGGTATGGATATGTATATAACACATCCACATAATCCATAGTACACACAAATATATATACATATCTACGCTACAGAGATCCATGGCAGAGGTGACGACTCCTCGTACATTCTATCCCAAAACCACACTTAAAACCAAAACCTTTGAAAACGTCAGATCCCATGTGAGCAGTGTTTATTTTACCTATCAAACCTCATTACAGGTAGCAAGTGTCATTGTTGTCAACCTGGGCTCTGATACCAACTCTGTAACACCCCGAATCCGCGGGACTCGGGATGTCACATTGGGTTAGGATCTCACAATGGATCCTGACCCTAGCCTGACAACAAGTTCACTGGACCTTACAACATGACACTGACAGATATAAAACAAATACATAAAACAGTATAAATTGTACAACCCAAAGTAAACAACAACATAGCCGAGTATATAAAACGACAACCTCACACAGGAGGTACAAAAGAACATCCTCACGAAGGAGGGGAGCACAACAAACCCAAACCAACCACCTAATGTACGAGAGTCCTCGGCCTGTCACCCTGCCAGATCACTCAGCAGCGCCTAACCTGTAAACATCTACAACACGGTATGAAACCGTTAGCTAACCATACATATATGAGGTAATGCATAAGCACAAACACAATCACGGAAGATAAACACATCATCATGCTTTCACACATTTACCCGTTTTATTATCTTTATATAATAACCATTACTCAAAAACCATATATATATATATATAGATAGATGAAAGTATGTGACACGAGGACCGTTACATCCCCGCCTCTAAGTACAATGTCCAGCTGTACGAGTATCGGTCACACAATCCGTGTACCCTATGGGAGTGGATTGCGCCCTTCCTGTAAACCAGTCTGGCCCGACATCAGAGAACCTCCCAGACTCCACGGCGGGATGAAAGGGAAAGGTTATCACAACCACGCAGTGGGGCAGTCAATAGAACATAGGTCGATAAAAACGACAACTCATGCTATCATAGCAAACATATAAAACACACACCACTCATGCAAACACCCAATATAGGGATGGTAGCTAAGTAAGTCCTACGGACTTATCTCAACCTCGTACAATCACAACCACGATCAACCTCCAATCCTGAGAGGGACACTGCCTAATAACAAGGCATAAAGAGATATCAATACTCCTATCAATCAAAAAGGTCACATCTAGACCCAAGGGATCCATAAGGACCATAATCAATCTATAAGCCTCACAACCAACTAAACCTCAATATTTCAACATAACTCACAATTCCTCAAATCTCAAGGTACTATCTAATCAACATTCCTCAATCTCAAATCTAATCCTAATTTAATTAATTAAACTTTAATTAATTAACCTTTAATTAATTAATTAGATTTCGCCAGAATAACGTTTTGCCCGCAGGCAATTTCTAAACCCCTTGTCATCAGATTTCATCAAACAAATTATCCATAATCACCAGAATAATATAACGACCATAATGGAATTTCTAATTATCCATTTTGACAAGCCTAAAGTCAATTTAGGCCAAATCGCAGTACGGAAAACGAATAAATTCATAACTTATTCGTTACTAACCCGATTGACGATCTGAAAGAAGATTCGGAAACACAGCGACGCAGGCTACGCATGGACAACATCAAATTCACCGGAATCTGAGCGACGGAACCGTCCTAGTGACATATATGCTCGACCAGCCCTCCATATACTCGGAAATGCAGAAACTCGGTACCGTTATGAAGAGAATGAAGAGAGGAATCCAGAAACTCAAACGGAATTGAAATCGGATTAGAAACGGAGAGTAGATCTGAGTTTAAAGACTGAGAGAAATCAGAGTTTTTACGAGGAAACGTGAAAGGAAATGAATTAATAAAGGATTTTCCGCTATTTATAGTGAAGACGATAATTATCCTTTAGTAAAGTCGATAATTATCCTTTAAGCGATCCAAAGGCGGGTCGAACCTCTTTCTCCAAACTTCTCGAGATTGGAACATTAAATCTGGAATATTGTAGGGATAATTATTCCACAAGTGCCTCGGAAAACGTGTATTCCTAAGCCGTCTTTCTTAGCCGTTAAGAAACGAAATAGCGACTCTTTTGGCCGTTTTGCCTCTCCATGTTATTTCATATCTAGGACATATCCGATGTCCTGATCATTTCTATCAACTGCATTTTTATTAATTGGAGCTTCCAAATGCTCCAAATAACACCGGAGGGTAAAAATAATTACCCGGGAAAAAAAGTAAAAATTTCCCCAAACGTCCAAAATTACGCCAGGAACATAACGGTGGGACTCTTACTCATCACTTGCGAAATCTTCGCAAGTTATATCGATTAAGTTAATCAACATTAGTTAGAATTCGGAAATCCTAGCTATTACAAAGTAGAGGAGGCAGGCTATAAGTAGAAGGATCCTCAGATTCTTGCAGGCACTTTAAATTGGTAATGTGATTTCACAGCTTTTTGGGAAGGCATTCTTCCCTTTCTAGAATTTTGCTGAATTGTTATATCTTATTGCAAGACAAGTGATTTCATAGTTCTTCATTATGCCATAAGAGTCATCAGATGTTGGCTCACACAGTTACTATATAATCCCCAGTACCATGAAATCTTTTGTATGTTTTGCTTGTGCTTATGTTATTATCAGATTTGTTGATATATGGTTTTATGGTATGTAATTTTATGGTATGAAAATCTAGTGTAAAAAATTCTGGTATGATAAAATGTAATTTTATGGTATGTAATTTTATGGTATGAAACTTCTGGTATGAAATTTATGGTATTTAAATTATGGTATGAAAAATTATGGTATGAAATTTCTGATATGAAATTTCTGGTACGAACTTTTTGTATGATAATTTCTGGTATGAAATTTCTGGTGTGAAATTTATGGTATGAAATTTCTGGTATGAAATTTTTGGTATAAAAATTCTGGTATGTGAAATTCTGGTATGAGAAATTTCGGCATGAGAAATTTAGTCCAGAAAATAAAAAAAAAATAATAAAAAAAACAAGAAAAATAATAAATAAAAAAAACAAATTCAGTAATTAAAAATTAAAACTTATACTTATATAACAAATAACAAACATCATTTATTCCTTTCTTTCTAAATAGAAGGGTAAATAATTTTTACCTACTATTAAATAAAAGTGGTAAAAAATTTGGGGTACACTTTCTTAAACAAAAACTCAAAAAAGCTTAGTATGTCAAATTCTCCCATATATATTTTATTGGATTGAAATTGATATTGGGCCTTAACAATTTTTATTTTTATTTTGTGGGGAGTTTTTAAATTGTTTTTATTCTTTTAAATTTAAGCATGCATTATCATGGTTTAACTTCGGTGGTCGTTTATATTATTTAACGTGCTTACAAATTTATTAAGGGGTTTTATTTAGGAAAACTAGCTTAATGTAATATATGATTTGTCCAAATTACTTAATGCTTGTCGTATACTTGAACAAAAGTTTAGTTGAATAATTAAACATATAAATTAACATTTGAACAAATTATTATATAGTTGAACAATTTCGAATATAATTGAACAATTGGTCATATAGTTGAACAATTGGCATATTTGAACAATTACGAATATAGTTGAACAATTAAAACCAGCGTACTAAAAGTATAAAGACCAAATTAGCTAAGTAATTTTTTTTGAGATTTTTCTCTACTAAATAGGCGCATGGTATAAATATATTTAGTAAATGCACCTAAACTCCTTTACCTTCCAACTTCAATTTAATGAAAGTGGTAAAAATTGAAAGGGTACACAAACCTAATGAATATAAAAATGGTCTATTTAACCAAATTTTTTTAAGTATAAAACAATAGGCTATAACCTTAAAAAATCTAACATACTAAAAATCAACACAAATCATCAAACTAAAAATTAGCACAAATCAACATACAAGAAAATCTTACGTACTAAAAAAATTCAACACAAATCAATATACTAAGACAACCTATAGTATCAATGTAAATCATAAACAACCATTAAGGTTGCAACAGGTGTAACAACAGGAACTAAGAAAGTCAATTAAGGAGAGAAAATTGAGTGATAAATACGTAACGTGAACATACTTCATTAAACCATCATGAATTTGAAAACATACTAGTTTATATAGTATTTTTTGTTGAGAAATGATTTGAAAGTTGTGTATACTGATTATATAAACCAAAAACTACATTACGTATATAATTGATTCGATATAAGTACGTATAAATATTTAGTACCCACAAAAAAGTAGGTCAACGACCAACAAAACCGTATATCAACGATCCATATAATGGATAGTTCACAAACTATCAACATTACTTGATGTATAACGGGTATTAATCCGTTATGAATAAAAATAATGGTTCAACTTAATCAAAATGCCAAGAAATGTATGATTTGATTAATCTTCAAACCCTCTAACTATACAAGTTCTCAAACTATGATACAGTAAAATCGCTAAAAATATTTAGCGACCCACAAAATAGTAGGTCAACGACCCATATAACGAATATTAATTCGTCATGAATAAATTTTTTTAATTCAACTTAGTCAAAAGGCCAAAAAATGTATGATTTCTTTTATAACTCGAACCAAAAAATGTATGATTTCTTTTAATTCAACTTAGTCCGAGGCAATAGTGTCAAGAACTTGTTCCCCAAAACGTGCCACACAAAGTCTTAAATTTATAATTCGAACTAAAATCCTAAACTACCTAGCGAAACCAAACTAAGAGATAAAATAAGGAATAAAGAAAATGCACACAAACAAGCAATGGACCCATATAACGAATATTAATTCGTCATGAATAAGTTTTGTTGAAAGGAAAGTATTCCGAGGTCGAACACAAGGACTGAGGTGAAATTAGGTCATTCAATGATCAAAGATAGTGTAAAACCAACTAAGAGATAAGATAAGGAATAAAGAAAATGCAAAACACAATATTTTTTGTTAGTTTTGGGTGATCAAACAAGGATCACAAGATATATGCACACAAACAAGCAAACAAGCAAACAAACACACAAACACAAGGATAGGTGATAAGAGGTAAGAAATGCGGATTCTAGAGATTTGGAATTCCGGTTATCCAATGGACTCATGCAATCAAAACATCAAAAGATAAGTTGCGGTTGTTTGGAGTTGGGTGTTTCTCTAGTGGGAGCAATTACTTGGTAAGTCTCATGCTCCACTAGTCTCGAACCTAAGGTCCTATTACCGGGTAAGTCTTAAGGCACCTAAAGACGGGAATTCTACACAAACCGGCTGTAACACCCCGAGTTCTCAGAACTCGGAGTATTACTAGTTAGGACCTCACAATGGGTCCCGACCTCGGTTTGACAACAACATTACTAGGATCTTGCAACAAGACACAAATAAAGAAACCGAAGTTCATAAAAACCATGTTTTTAGAGTAATGAATGCAACACTGTCTAGCAGCCTAAAGAGCTTAAACAAAAGAAAAGAACAACTGTCTTAACCAAAGGAAAGGAAAGACAAAACAACCCCAACCCCGCTCTAAGGAGTACGGAGACCCGGCTGACCACTACTTCCGGATCACTCAGCTGCTGATCTAACCTGCGGTAAGTCTAAAACAACAACAAAAAGAACCGTTAGCTAGTTATCTAAATATTAGCAGAATAATAGCAGCACAAACACACTCAGATAAACATAAACACTCAGCATGCTTTCAAACAAGTCCGTTTTATTATCTTGCTTTAATTTACTCGTTCACTCTAGTGATACTTATTTTGTGACACGAGGGATTCCCAAACCTCGCCTCCGCCCCCGTGTAACCATCAGGAATGGATCCGATGCATCTCACCTTGTACCTGCATGGTCTGGGTATAGAGAACCTCCCAGTCTCCTGTCAGAGCTGGGCAGTGATGTCACGGCCCGTTATACATACACTTGGGCCTTAAACGTAATAATAACAGTCGTCCTAGCAAGTTGTTATTATTAAATCACGCAATAGCACACACCACTACTATCATTCAACTAACACTCAGAAACTGGCTAAGTAAGTCACAAGGACTTACCTGAGTCAAAACACTCTAACACTCCTCAGATAGTCCGTACTCGATAACTCAAGCGCCTGTCAATGAAGGCATGTGTATCAATATCACATCTCTATGTCCAACCTCATGCGAAGGAATTACGGAAGAACGATTCTCATACGGTAAAAGACCGTTTTACCCTTAGTGTAGATAATTCTGTGGATCACTTCTTAACCTCTAAAATTTTTTTGGAACACCTTTCTAATCTATGGTTACTTCCAAAATAGTTTACTAAGGTTATAAAAATTAATCCCGTCACTCGTCTTCTGCAATTACATTACTTCATTTCCGGGCATTAACTAGTTTTATATACATCTCTATATATCTATATATATATATAAATTCACATACTTATAATTCCTCCAACTCAATTCATAAGTATACTTTTATTTCAATTAATATATATACGTATATTTATGTACTCGGCATACACTCTCCTATATAAGCTCACACCTGCTCGGATTAACCTTCCGGAATTGAATGTACATATGTGCTTATGTATCCTATATATATATATATATATATATATATATATATATATATTCCGAACTAACTTATTCATACACATCTTGCATCTCCACTTTCGTTTCCTCACCATATACCAACAACATACCCGTATATATATGTGCACATTTACGTCTCTTATACATATTAATCTATACATATATACATACTGCAGAAAAAAAAAAACTCATTCTACTTCCCAATTCTACGTATAAACCTACTGCAGTGGAAGGGAGGGGTGGAGAAGCCGGCTTACCGGAGCTGCAGTCCGGCGAGGTGAGTCCCAGGCGGTGTACTAGTGTTCCGGTGGTGGCGACGTCCTGGGTACGGGACAACAGGGAGGCGGTTCAACTGGCGGAAGGTCCTGCTGGTTCAGCACAGCAGCAGCAAAGCGTTAGCCAACGCACCGGAATAGAAGGGGAAGAAGGAGAGGCGGACGACTCACCTGGTGGTCGACCGAATCCGGCAGGCGGCCGTCTGGGTGGCGTGGCGCGGCTGCACTGTAGAGAGGCGGCGGGTTAAGGTCTTCGGGCTCGAAACAGAAACGGAAAGAAAGGAGGGAGGCGGAAGGAAGGAGGCACAGCCTTACCGGCGTCACTGCGGCGACGGCTGAAGCGGCGCGGCTCGGTGGTGGAGGCAGGAGGGTCAGCAATGGTGTGGTGTTGTACTTGCTGTCGTGGCTGCGGAGGAAAACGGGTTACCCCGATAACAGAAACAGGGAAGGAGAAAGGGGAAGGGCGGCTCACCTGGCGGCCTGTCGTCGCCGGCGAACGAGGACGGTCGACGAGGGCTACGCGGTGGCTCCGGCGTGGTGGCTAAGGCCGCTGCGGTTCCAGTCGCGCGAGAGAGAGAGACGAGGCAGTAGCGGCTGCTTTCCTTTGTCCAGAAGAGAGATGACGATGCAGGTAATTAGAATAGGGTTAGGGTAATTTTAAAATTAGGGTTAAGAATTAATTAAGTGGGCTGCTAATTGGGGTTTGTAGTGGCCCACTCCCGGTCCGCTATGCTACTATTAAAACGGATCCGCAACTCGTTATTTGCGTGCGGAATTTTATAAAAATACGGATATTTTATAACTTATTATTATTCTTATTTTAACGTACGTAAATCATTTCCGGTCATTTAATTTATCATTTTATGTGAATCTAGGTCACAAAAATGATCGAACTAAACTCGTTTTATTTTACTTATTTATTTATTTACGATTGTCTCATCGGACTTTGGTTAATTTCAATTTACCGTAACTTAAAATTTTCGGTTATTACATCAATGCCCCCTTAAAAGAAGTTTCGTCCCGAAACTTAGAGTGTTCCTCTTACTCACACATTTCCTTCGGTATTTAATTTTCTCGACAATTTCATTTTCTACCATGCAACTACTCCACCATCACATAGACAAGTCTCACAAACACAGAAACACTCAAATCCATATAAAAATCTGAAAAGTCAAACAACACAACATCCGAGTACTAACTCGTCAAACAGGAGTAACCTCTAACCCCGCAAAGAACTCGGGATAGTTACGTCTAATACTCTCCTCAGTCTCCCAAGTGGCCTCATCCGCTCCTCTCCTAGACCACTGGATCCTCAACATAGGTATCTCCTTGGATCGCAGACGTCTGGTACTGCGCTCCAAGACAGCTACTGGATACTCTACAAATGTATGGTCAGGCTCAACTATCAGATCCTCATGGCTGATGACATGTCTCGGATCCGGAATGTACTCTCTCAACTGAGATACATGAAAGACCGGGTGGACACTCTCTAGTCTCGGCGGTAATGCTAGTCTGTAGGCCACCTCTCCAACTCTCTCCAGGATCTCAAAAGGTCCGACATATCGGGGACTCAGCTTCCCCTTAATGCCGAAACGTCTGACTCCTCTCGTAGGTGACACTCTCAGCCACACCTGTGCACCCACTCTAAACTCTAAAGGTCGTCGCCTTTTGTCGGCGTAGGACTTCTGACGACTCTGAGCTGCTAACATTCGCTCTCGGACTAGGGCAATCCGAGAGATGTCGTCCTGTATCTGATCTGGAGCTACTCCATCAACTCTGCTAGGCTCATCCCAACATAATGGTGTACGACATCTCTGCCCGTACAAAGCCTCATAGGGAGCCATCCCAATAGATGCGTGCCAGCTATTATTATACGAAAACTCTACCAGTGGAAGATGATCTGGCCATACCTGTCCCCAATCTAGTACACACGCCCGAAGCATGTCCTCTAAGGTCTGAATGGTCCTCTCAGACTGTCCGTCTGTCTGTGGATGATAGGCGGTAGTGAAGTGGAGACTCGTCCCCAAAGCAGTATGTACCTGCTGCCAAAATCTCGAGGTGAAACGTCCATCTCTGTCAGAGACGATAGTCCTCGGTACCCCATGGAGTCTCACAATGTGCCTGGTGAACTCCTCAGCCAGACGACTCACCGGCCACGTTTCCTTAATCGGAATGAAACGTGCGGTCTTCGTCAGGCGGTCTGCCACTACCCAAATAGCATCAAATCCTCTGCTGAGTCTCAAACCAGTGACAAAATCCATAGATATATCCTCCCACTTCCATTGTGGTACTGGAAGTGGGTGGAGCTCTCCTCCAGACCTACGGTGCTCAATCTTGACCTGCTGGCAGGTCGCGCACTGAGCTACATATCGAGTCACATCGGGCTTCAAACCACCCCACCAGAAGGACCGTCTCACATCCTTGTACATCTTACTCGCTCCAGGATGTACCGAGTATGGGGTAGCATGAGCCTCACCTAGTATCCTCTGTCTCAACTCACTGTCTGACGGTACACAAACGCGATCCTGACGTCTCATCACTCCATTTGCACCAATAGTAAACTGTGGGGCCTCATCTCGAGACATCCTGTCTCGGATCCTGATCAAAGTAGGGCAAGTCTCCTGCTTATGTCGGATCTCATCCAACAGATCAGGAAGTAACTCCATGGTAGACAACTGTCCATCAGTATCGGGAAACTGAACCTCTATCTCCAACCAAGCCAAGTCCTTCTGCAACCGTGGTTGTACTGTCAACCGGGCTATCGCCCTCTCTCTAGGCGTCTTCCGGCTCAAAGCATCAGCTACCACATTCGCCTTTCCGGGGTGGTAAAGGATCTCAAGGTCGAAATCCTTGATCAACTCTAACCACCTCCTTTGGCGGTTATTCAACTCTCTCTGAGTGAATATGTACTTCAGACTCTTGTGGTCTGTAAAGATCTGACATGTCGCTCCATAGAGATAGTGACGCCAGATCTTAAGAGCATGGACTACTGCAGCCAACTCTAAATCATGTGTGGGGTAGTTCTCCTCATACGTCTTCAACTGTCGAGACGCATAGGCTATGACCTTACCCCTCTGCATCAAAACACACCCCAAGCCCAGCTTGGATGCATCACTGTATACCACAAAGTCATCAATACCCTCAGGCTGTGCTAAAATCGGAGCGGACGTCAATCTCCTCTTCAGCTCCTCAAAACTCTACTGACACGGCTCAGACCAGACAAACCGAGTGGTCTTCCTCAGAAGACAAGTAAGTGGTCGGGCAATCAAAGAGAACCCTTCCACAAACCGGCGGTAGTAACCTGCTAAACCTAGAAAGCTGCGAACCTCCTTAACATTCTTAGGAGGTTGCCAAGAAGATACTGACTCGATCTTCGCCGGATCGACCTTAATACCCTCAACAGTCACCACGTGACCTAAGAAAGCCACCTCTGACATCCAAAACTCATACTTGGATAGCTTAGCATACAGCTGGCTATCCTGTAAGATCTGTAGTACTGTCCTCAAGTGCCCGGCATGCTCCTCTCGACTCCTAGAGTAGACTAGGATGTCGTCAATGAAGACCACTACAAACTGGTCTAAGAAGTCAATGAATATCCCATTCATCAACTCCATGAACACCGCTGGTGCATTAGTGAGCCCGAATGGCATCACTACGAACTCATAATGACCATACCTAGTCCGGAATGCCGTCTTAGG
The DNA here is from genome assembly GCA_033239045.1 of Fagopyrum esculentum. Classification (NCBI taxonomy): domain Eukaryota; kingdom Viridiplantae; phylum Streptophyta; class Magnoliopsida; order Caryophyllales; family Polygonaceae; genus Fagopyrum; species Fagopyrum esculentum. The sequence goes on along the minus strand of BSUD01000028.1, from coordinate 133,825 downwards.
TATGTCCTGATCCCTCACCCTCAACTGGTGGTAACCTGACCTCAAGTCTATCCTCGAGAACACAGACGCTCCATGCAACTGGTCCAACAGGTCATCTATGCGTGGCAATGGGTACTTGTTCTTGATGGTCACCTTGTTCAGCTCTCTGTAGTCTATGCACAGCCTCATCGATCCGTCCTTCTTCTTCACAAACAACACTGGTGCATCCCAAGGAGACACGCTAGGGCGTATGAAACCCTTCTCTGCTAGCTCCTCTAACTGCTTCTTCAGCTCAAGCAGCTCTATAGGTGCCATACGGTACGGGGCCTTCGAGATAGGTCTCGTGCCCGGCTCCATGTCAATGCTGAAATCAACGCTCCTCTGTGGGGGTAGTCCTGGCAGGTCGTCACTGAATACCTCTGCAAACTCGCATGCAACAGGTATCTCCTCTATAGTCAGGCTCTTGCTTTCCTTCATGGCATAACACCAGAAGGCTTCGCAACCCTGTGCTATCAGTCTCGCTGCTCTCACAGCACTGATAACTGTACCTGACTTTCCGAGGTCCCAACCTCGGAATATTACCCTATGGCCCTCCTCCGTGGCAACGGTCACTGTCCTCCTACCAATGTCTAAGATTGCTCCGTGTTTCCTCATCCAGTCTATCCCTAAAATGACATCCTCATGAGCTAAGGGCATGACTAGAAAATTGACTAGCCAGTCTCGATCTCCCATGCGAACAGGACATCCAAAGATCTCTCTAGTCCCTCTTACCTTACTCCCATCAGGTAAGCCTATCATAAAAGGTATCCCCTCTACAGTAGCTAAGGACAACCTATCTACGCATGCATCAGATATGAAGGAGTGTGTAGCACCCGTATCAAATAAAACTCGTACAGGTAAGTCATGAATCTAGATCGTACCTGTGGCAGTCGGTGCATCTGGCTGATCAGCATCTCTCAACTCAAACACTCGTGCCTGAGCTCCTCTAGTATCAGTCACACTACCACGTCCTCTGCCCCGACCTGATCCCTGCATAGAACTCTGTGGTGGTGTGTGTCCTGGAGCCCGGTAAGACTGTTGCTGACTAGGAGTCCGGTACTGTGGCGGTCTTTGTACACTCCCTAATAAGCCTGCAGGAGAAGAACCCTACTGAGATGGAGCCTTGCCCTGACGGCAGAATGCAGCTCTATGTCCAACCTTACCGCACTGGAAGCAAGTCACTGCTGGCTTCGTGCAGTTTGATCGGATATGCCCATGGCTATTGCAGTTGTGGCACTGCAAGCCACTAGCTGAAGTCTGACCAGTAGTTGTATGACTCTGTCGCCCCTGAGTCTGTCCCCGTCCAAAAGCAGCTACTCCTGAACTACCACTAGTATAACCTGTCCTCTGCCGCTTATCCGGCCTGTCTGACTGAGCAGCTCTCCTCGACACTGGTCTGTCTCTCTCATACGCAGATGCTCTATCCTGATAGTCTGACAGAGTCTCACAGCGAAATCCTGCCAGGTAGGACCGAGTGCTCTCTCTCAATCTCCTCGAAAAAAGATATACATGCTGCTCCTCAGGAGGTGCAGCTGGTCCAAGCAGTGTCAGTTCCTTCTGGAACTTCTTGATGGCAGCAGCAATCGGAATGTCCTCAAACCCAGCCTCAATGAAGTCCTGGAATCTCTCTCTCCTCAACGAGACAGAGCAGTATCTGTCTCTAACAATGCTCCTCATCTGCTCCCAACTGGTGACTCGACTACGCATGGTCCGCCACCAGGAATGAGCATCTCCAGTGAAGCAGGTGTGCACCAAGTCTACCTGCCGATCCTCTGGGCAGCGTATTGCCTCTAACGCAGTCTCTACCTGCCCAATCCAGTGCTCCACCTCCAATCCTATCTCTCCATTATATGAGGGGACCTTCTGAGAGTTGAAAGCCTTCAACCACTCATCCGGTCTCGGAGCTCTAGACCCAGTAGGAGCTCTATCAGCCACAACTCTCCTCTCAGGTACAGCTGGCACCTGAGGCGCTCTCTGTGTCACCTGGACAAATCTAACCGGTACGGGTGGTACCTGGGTAAGTCTCTCTGTCCTAGCAGCCTCCTCCATACGCTCAACGTAGGCTCGGTACTCTCTGTACTCAGTCGCTCCAATGGAAACACGTCCTGACTCTGTCGAACGTGCTCTCTGTGCTCCAGACCTAGCAACGGTCTCGTTCCTGACCTCAGGACCAACACTCTCAGCTACTTCCTCCACTCCAACCTCTGGCATGATCACTGCCGGGGGATCCTCTCGTGGAGCTCGACCTCGACCTCGGGCTAGTGGGGGTCTACCTCCACGGCCGCGTCCTCTAACTGTAGGGTTCCTATCTCCCCTACCTGGTCCAGCTGGAGGGAGAGGTGGACGACCTCTGCCTCGACCAGTAGCTAGCGTAGCTCTAGTACGTGCCATCTGCGTAAGAATAATAACTATAATTACTACTAGCTGAAAGTCCAAAAGTCCAACTACAGTAACCTAAAGTCCAACTAAGCATACTGAGATCCGCGGTAGTAGTGGTGGTCAGCCGTACTTTTCTATTCCCAATCAGACTATGCATGCATTTAAAACTAAAAATTTTCTTTTTAAAACTCAGACCCCTTTTCGGGTTCTGTTTAAAACTTATTCGGTCTTTCAGAAGATTTCAAGTGTCATTGTTGCCAACCTAGAGCTCTGATACCATGTTGTAACACCCCTAATTCTCAGAACTCGGAGTATTACTGGTTAGGACCTCACAATGGGTCCCGACCTCAGTTTGACAACAAAATTACTAGGATCTTGCAACAAGACACAAATAAAGAAACCGAAGTTCATAAAAACCATGTTTTTAGAGTAATGAATGCAACACTGTCTAGCAGCCTAAAGAACTTAAACAAAAGAAAAGAATAACTGTCTTAACCAAAGGAAAGGAAAGACAAAACAACCCCAACCCCGCTCTAAGGAGTACGGAGACCCGGCTGACCACTACTTCCGGATCACTCAGCTGCTGATCTAACCTGCGGTAAGTCTAAAACAACAACAAGAAGAACCGTTAGCTAGTTATCTAAATATTAGCAGAATAATAGCAGCACAAACACACTCAGATAAACATAAATACTCAGCATGCTTTCAAACAAGTCCGTTTTATTATCTTGCTTTAATTTACTCGTTCACTCTAGTGATACTTATTTTGTGACACGAGGGATTCCCAAACCTCGCCTCCGCCCCCGTGTAACCATCAGGAATGGATCCGATGCATCTCACCTTGTACCTGCATGGTCTGGGTATAGAGAACCTCGCAGTCTCCTGTCAGAGCTGGGCAATGATGTCACGGCCCGTTATACATACACTTGGGCCTTAAACGTAATAATAACAGTCGTCCTAGCAAGTTGTTATTATTAAATCACGCAATAGCACACACCACTACTATCATTCAACTAACACTCAGAAACTGGCTAAGTAAGTCACAAGGACTTACCTGAGTCAAAACACTCTAACACTCCTCAGATAGTCCGTACTCGATAACTCAAGCGCCTGTCAATGAAGGCATGTGTATCAATATCACATCTCTATGTCCAACCTCATGCGAAGGAATTACGGAAGAACGATTCTCATACGGTAAAAGACCGTTTTACCCTTAGTGTAGATAATTCTCTGGATCACTTCTTAACCTCTAATATTTCTTTTGGAACACCTTTCTAATCTATGGTTACTTCCAAAATAGTTTACTAAGGTTATAAAAATTAATCCCGTCACTCGTCTTCTGCAATTACATTACTTCATTTCCGGGCATTAACTAGTTTTATATACATCTCTATATATCTATATATATATATATATATATATATATATATATATATATATATATATATATATATATATATATATATATAAATTCACATACTTATAATTCCTCCAACTCAACTCATAAGTATACTTTTATTTCAATTAATATATAACGTATATTTATGTACTCGGCATACACTCTCCTATATAAGCTCACACCTGCTCGGATTAACCTTCCGGAATTGAATGTACATATGTGCTTATGTATCCTATATATATATATATATTCCGAACTAACTTATTCATACACATCTTGCATCTCCACTTTCGTTTCCTCACCATATACCAACACCATACCCGTATATATATATATGCACATTTACGTCTCTTATACATATTAATCTATACATATATACATACTGCAGAAAAAAAAAACTCATTCTACTTCCCAATTCTACGTATAAACCTACTGCAGTGGAAGGGAGGGGTGGAGAAGCCGGCTTACCGGAGCTGCAGTCCGGCGAGGTGAGTCCCAGGCGGTGTACTAGTGTTCCGGTGGTGGCGACGTCCTGGGTACGGGACAACAGGGAGGCGGTTCAACTGGCGGAAGGTCCTGCTGGTTCAGCACAACAGCAGCAAAGCGTTAGCCAACGCACCGGAATAGAAGGGGAAGAAGGAGAGGCGGACGACTCACCTGGTGGTCGACCGAATCCGGCAGACGGCCGTCTGGGTGGCGTGGCGCGACTGCACTGTAGAGAGGCGGCGGGTTAAGGTCTTCGGGCTCGAAACAGAAACGGAAAGAAAGGAGAGAGGCGGAAGGAAGGAGGCACAGCCTTACCGGCGTCACTGCGGCGGACGGCTGAAGCGGCGCGGCTCGGTGGTGGAGGCAGGAGGGTCAGCAATGGTGTGGTGTTGTACTTGCTGTCGCGGCTGCGGAGGAAAACGGGTTACCCCGATAACAGAAACAGGGAAGGAGAAAGGGGAAGGGCGGCTCACCTGGCGGCCTGTCGTCGCCGGCGAACGAGGACGGTCGACGAGGGCTACGCGGTGGCTCCGGCGTGGTGGCTAAGGCCGCTGCGGTTCCAGTCGCGCGAGAGAGAGAGACGAGGCAGTAGCGGCTGCTTTCCTTTGTCCAGAAGAGAGATGACGATGCAGGTAATTAGAATAGGGTTAGGGTAATTTTAAAATTAGGGTTAGGAATTAATTAAGTGGGCTGCTGATTGGGGTTTGTAGTGGCCCACTCCCGGTCCGCTATGCTACTATTAAAACGGATCCGCAACTCGTTATTTGCGTGCGGAATTTTATAAAAATACGGAATTAAATTCCGTATTTTATAACTTATTATTATTCTTATTTTAACGTACGTAAATCATTTCCAGTCATTTAATTTATCATTTTATGTGAATCTAGGTCACAAAAATGATCGAACTAAACTCGTTTTATTTTACTTATTTATTTATTTACGATTGTCTCATCGGACTTTGGTTAATTTCAATTTACCGTAACTTAAAATTTTCGGTTATTACACCGGCCACTACTTAAGGGTCAAACCCCTCCTTACCGGGTAAGTATCGGAAAAGGTAAGTCTTAGGCAACGATCCTAACACACTCAATCCAATAGCGGCTGTTGAGGCTCACTTCTACCTAGAGTTTGTCATCATCTATATCTAAGAGTGGAAATCACCGGGTAAGTCTCATTCCTCAATTAGGTTGCTAGCAAAGGTCACCCTAGGCTAGATTGGACTCAACAAACACTAGGATTTCAACACATCTACATCCTAAGATCAAGATATATCAACAATATAACAACAACTCACAATCTCGGGTGGATCATAGTCATCTCGGCCGAAATGGCATGAAGAACAGACCGAGATCATGGACTGAGTTAGGCTTTCGAACACAAATACATCATAAGCTAACATGAAAGTCCATACAATTATAGTCCAAATCATAACAATCATTCCTTCACCCTAGAATCACATCTACGCAGCCAACAACGTACAAATCTAGATCAAACTTCATAAATAAAGCATGCTTGCAAGTCATAGCTAGAAAATGAAGATAAGATCAAAGAACAAGAAGTTACTTAGCTAGATAGATGCTTCAACAGTCTTACAAAGGTTCCAATGGCATCTCCAAGATCCAAACTTACAAGCTTCCAAAGAAACACACTCAAAATCCACTCTAAAACTAAAATCTACACTAACCTCTTCCAAGAACACCCACAAGGGTGCTTGGAAGAGAGAAAACAATCTGAAAGAGAGAGTGTGGGAGAAGATAGGTCCAAGGTGTGGTAGCAAAACCAAAAACAGCCTGCAACATTGCTTAAGTACTCCACCAAAAGCAAAGGTCGGACAAAGAGAGGTGTTGCCAAGTGTCGTGGTGGTTCAGCAGAGCATCTCGGTTGGTCCAGGGAGCAACTCGGTTGAGATGGGTGATGGCTGGACCGAGATGGCTCAATTCCAGCTCCAAACTCCACAAGATCAAGTGCTAGTCCAATCCTTGCACCAACTAGGATCCTTGCCTTCTTCTTTCCTCCAAGCATGAGTCATTTGGAACCATAAATCCGGACCATCATGAGGCTCGAACCTCAATAACGTCCCAATGGTCCCCAAAATACCTACAAAACCGACAAAAGCTCGTGTAGACGTCTATTCCGACAATATGCATGAATTAAGCTAAACATCATGAACTAATGCAGAAACATGCATGAATGGAATGAAAAACTATCTAAATGAGTGCCTAAACTTGTGTCATAAATCACGTCAACACTCTCTATTTATACAAGTTTTCAAACCATTCGTCTTACTTGATAATCAATGTTGGATAGTAAAATCGCTTAAAATAATATTAATTCGTTATAAATAAAAATAAAACAATTGGGTAGAGTAGACTCTTTTTTATGGGCTTTTGTTTTGTAGATCTCTCTAATTTTTACCACTCTAATTAACTTACCACTATTACTCTATTAAATATATATTTACTTAATGATTTTATGATATGTGTACTCTTAATAGAATAATAGTGGTAAAATACCTAGTTAACCAATTTACCCAATAAAAATTATACCTCAACCTAGCAAAAAGGCTAAAAAATGTATGATTTGTTTAATCTTCAAACTCTCTATTTGTACAAGTTATCAAACTATCAACATTCGAGGTGGAATAGAAAAGTCGCTGAAAATATTTAGCGACCCACAAAATAGTAGGTCAACGACCCATAAAATAGAAGGTCAACGACCCATATAACGGATATTAATCCGTTATGAATAAAAATTATAGTTCAACTTAGCCAAAAGGCTTATAAATGTATGGTTTTTTTAATCTTCAAACCCCCCATATATATACAAGTTCTCAAACCATCAACCTTACTTGAAGATCGATGTGGGATAGCAAAATCGCTAAAAACAGTAGGTCAACGACCCGTAAAATAGTAGGTCATCGACCCGTAAAATAGTAGGTCAACTACCCATAAAACGGATATTAATCCGTTATGAATAAAAATTATAATTCAACTTAGCCAAAAGGGCAAAAAAATATATGAATTTGTTTAATCTTTAAACCCTCTATTTATACAAGTTAGCGACCCACAAAACAATTGGTCAACGACACACAAAACAATAAGCCAACGACCCATAAAATAGTAGGTCAAAAATAGTAGGTCAACGACCTTGATAGTATATTTTAATCCGTTATGAATAAAAAGTATATACTTCAACTTGGCCAAAATGCCAAGATATATATAATTTGTTTAATTTTCAAACCCTCTATTTGTACAAGTTCTTAAACTATGAGTCTTACTTGATAATATATGTCATACTTGATAATCGATGTGGGATAGTAAAATCGGTGAAAATATTTAGAAACCCACAAAACAGTAGGTAAACGATCCATATAACGAATAAAAATTATTGTTCAACTTAGCCAAAAGGTCAAACGATGTATGATTTGTTTAATCTTCAAATCCTCTATATAAGTTAATGAGCCACAAAACGATAAGTCAACGACCCATATAATGAATATTAATTGGTAATGAAAATAAAAATTATACTTCAACTTAGCCAAAAGGCTAAGAAATGTATGCTTTTTTTAATCTTCAAACCCTAAGTTCTCAAACAATCAACCTTACTTAATAATCGATGTAGGATAATAAACTCGTTGAAAAAATTTAGCAACCACAAAATATTAGGTCAACGACCCACAAAGCAGTAAACTAACGACGCACAAAACAAATATTAATCCGTTATGAATAAAAATTATACTTTAACATAGCCAAAAGGCCAAAAAATATATAATTTGTTTAATCTTCAAACCTTCTATTTATACAAGTTATCAAATTATCAACCTTATTTGATAATCGATGTGAGCAAACAAAATCTTTGAAAATATTTAACGTAAATAGATTGAGCATATAATCCTTCAAAAATATATTAAGAAAATATAAAAATCTTTCCAAATAAAATAACTTTGATTTGTCATGATTGTAAACAAAAAAAAATTGGATGATTTAGTTCAAATTCGGTTGGAATTATTATAGTTGTTGTAAATTATTTTAATTTAATAGTTTAAAAAGTAAAGGTTTTCCATGCCATCTTTAATTGAGAGAAATCTATTTTGAATTCATTGAATTTGGGATTGTCATGCCAGCAATAAATAACTCGATTTTAGTATATTTATATTGATTGATTTGAACAAATGAAGCTATTAGTAGTTTAGTTTAAAATCAACAATGAACTAAGGTTAATTGCTGATTTTTTTAAAAGAGTGATAATACTCTTTAGATTAAAGTTATATTTCTGGTGTACTTTCTTACTTCTATTTATTAGACTTATTAGTTTAGTGCCCGCATTATGTGAGGGTTTTGTCTAAATAAAAAAAAAACTATATTTTCACTTATATGTATCGTGTATTAGATATTTTTTCAATAGAATATTATATTTCACTTTTATGTATCATGTATTGGATATTTGACCAAAACTCAGTCGTTTGTTATCAACTAAGACCTTCCACATTGCAAGTATCTAATATATATAATATAATAAATATTCAGAAAACAGTGATTCAATCCCCTTAAAACTCTACTGACATATGGAAGTTAGATACGGGTTAAAAACGAAGAGAGAAGGTTGCTATGATTTACTTTTATTTTCTATCCAAAATTGATTATGCTTTTATTGGATTGTCAAATAGAGAAGTGCCATTTGGCAATAAAGGAGCGGTGGAGAGTGAAATTTTTTGACCCGTTAGATCTAAGCGAGATCAACGGTTCACATTTTTTGTTTCCCTATTTTTCATAATTTTATTACTCATTTATGGTAGTTTTTTGTTCAAGTAAATATATTTTGATAAAAAAAATTTTTTTAATGTTCATATTTTATATTTATCTTTCCATAGAGTCCAATATTTAATATATTTAGATGTATAAAATTTTTTTTATCTTTTGTAGAGTCCAAACTTTATTTTTTCTATCCATAAAGTCTATTATTGGGTATCTTTGAAATAACTTTTTTTCACTTAAAATTTAATATTTATCATAAAGATTATTATTACAAACATTTCATATGTATTGGTGTGTTTGTATTTTCATGTTTTGTATCTTAACTTTGCGATTATTACTTTAATGTATTTGTATGCTTTTAATTCTCAATGAAGTGTGTTTTGAAAATCTCTTTTTTATTAATTGTTTATATATAGTTTTTTTTGAAATAAATTTAATTATAAATAAAATGAATAGCATCAATATTTTAAAAAGAATATAAATATGGTGGGTAAATTAATATAGAGTTAAGAGATTGAGATTGAGATTGAGATTGAGATTGAGAGTTGAGAGAGGGGTTTTAGAAACTTTGATTTAATACCCACCATTGTGGGTGGTCTAATATGACTAACATTTGTGAAGATTAAATTACAATTTTTTTTATAATTGAAAGGACATGATTAAAAGTCTATTAAGAAGATTATTGTTAGAGAATTATATTTATACCTCAATTTATTATTTGTATAATCAGACTCTCTATTTATACAAATTTTAAAGCCATCAATCTTAGTTAGTAATCGACGTGGTATAACTAAATCTTTCAAAATATTTAACGTAAATATGTCATGTTGATAATCCTTCCAAAAAATTAGGAAAAATCGTCCCAAAAAATAAAACTTCAGTTGCACAATTATTTAATATATATTTTAGAAAAACTATTTATTTAATTAACTAAACAAAAAAAATTAATTTAATTAGAATTTGTTTAAAATTATAAACAATGTCAACGTCCGACATTACGACCCAAATAATTGTAGCTTAACGATCTGACATAACATATATTAATCCGATATGAATAATAATTATACTTGAAATTAACCAAAAGACCAAGAAATGTATTATTTGTATAATCTTTAGACTCCCTCTTTATACAAATTCTAAAACCATCAACCTTAGTAGCTAATCGATGTGCGATAACAAAATCCCTCAAAAAGTTTAACGTAAATGTATAATCCTTTATTAAAAAGAAAAAATCGTCCCAAAAATAAATCTACAGGGTACGATTATTTAAAAAGTAACTTGAAAATATTTAACGTAAATAGAAATCGAAAACTAACAAAAAAAATTGGAGTTCGTTTATTTTTATTTAAATTTTTTTTCCAAAAAATAGATTGGTTTCAACAATAAAAAGTAACATGAAATCGTTCTAATAATGTTAATTTAATAACAAAAACTTTACTGGATTAAAAAATAGTTTAAAAAATAAAGATTTATTGGTTAAAAAAATTATGAGAGCTCAATTTCAATACTACTCTCACAACGTGTCATGTGTTGTGTTTTAGTACGTATAATAGATAAAGCTATTAGTAATTTATTTAAATTGTTGCGTGATGCAAATATTCTAGAATCATATAAAGTTAAGCAATAGCAATTCAAAGAATTAACCTGATATTAGTTGATTATTTATTTTAATAACGAATTAAGACAAACATATATGAATTTGACAGCAAATTTGAACAAAGAAAAATACCAACTTCCAACCTATACACAGACAAAATATGAATTTGAATCAGGAAAACTAATTACATACTATCAACTCCAATTTCCCTATTTATTAATTTCAATTTTTAGTAGTACTTTTAGCCTTAAATCTTGTAAGAATGACATGTACAACTTCTTTTTTTTTTGTTGAGAAGAATGGCATGTGCAACTTAACCTAACCAAGATCTGTATATGATTTCCCTATGTCCAAGGCTTCTACACTTATATCTCCATGAACTACATAAATCAAGATACAAATAATGCATAGAAAGCATTGTATACACCAACTTATACCCTCTCAATGTGGAATTTCAAAATAATGAGCATTAACGATTCAATGGCAAACATAAAGACTAACATGACTTAGGTTACAAAGATCATAACCATAAACTGTAATAAGAAAATTATGCAATCTAAATGGAAAACATAGAGCCCAACCAATATTTTTACAGGAACATGTAATACAACATCATTAAACTGTAAAAACACAACGGGATAGGATCAGGAAATTTACCAATTAAGAAGCTGAATTATGCAGAGTCAATAAATAATTTCTGTCGGAAACCTACGAAACTGTTGTACTCTCGAGAAAATGGAACAAAGAGAAGCGGAGGATATGCGTTTTTTGATGTGTAAAATAGGTGCAGATAGTCCCTTTTTATAGGGGCGGAGGAGATCCAAAAGGAGTTTAATGCGGATATTTGCATTGAATTTGCAATATTCTCGTCCCAACCGTCCGTTGGACTACAGAGTTGGGCCGGCCCAAAATGTAACATAGCTGACCAACCCATGTTGCATCTTGGTTCGCCCGTCTCGTCCCAACCCAACACAACGCGTCGCGTGCGTGCTTGTTTGCCTACGCCGTTCCCATTGAAAATGGGTAGTGACCCAATGTCACGGCCTTTAGTGCGTTTCTCAATATATATATATATATCCCGTAGGATACCTCTCATTCTAGCCGATGTGAGATAGCCACAATTTACTCTTTTTCCAAGTTTTTGCCGTGCAAGGGTCTCCATTTCTCATTCAAACAGAACTCAAATTTAACGTATGAATATACCACGAGCAAGAGCTCGCGTAGACGAAGCCAAAACTCCCACTTTCTGGTATTTACATGTAACACCCCGAATCCGCGGGACACGAGACCCTTAGCTTGACAACAATTTCACCGGATCTTGTAACAAGGCACAAATAAAGGCTAAAACTGAAATACAATTTTATGCAATTATGAAACTCCAAAGACAAAAGAAAAGAAAGACTTCAGCCGGTCTTACAGCAACATCAACAAAATACAAAAACAACAACACAAGGACTCGAATCCCCCAAAACTCGACCTATGATGTACGGAACCCCGGCTGCCCACTCCTCCGGATCACTCGGCCACATCTTAACCTGCACATCAACTACAACAATCGGTATAAAACCGTTAGCTCACATTCTAGGCATTATAAAGATATCAAGGGCACAAACACACACATAAGTACATATAACACACATCATGCTCATATACATACAATCCGATTCATATCTTCTCTTTTTAAGTCATTCCATTACTAGTTTCATTCGTTTTATGCGTGACACGAGAGTCTTAGAACTCTCGCCTCTGTCCCTGTGTAACCAACAAGAGTGATGTGGAGCTCAACCCGTATACCATGTGGAGTGGTGAAGAAGTCCGCCCGTAACCATGTATGGCCTGGTCGCAGAGAACCCCCCAGTCTCCCTCGGGAGCTGGACAGTGATGTCACCACCCGATAATAATAAACAATGAGCCAACATTATATATAACCAAGTTGTCTTAATCCGGTTTTTATTATTATAAACAAAGATAAAGCACACACCACCATCACATATCCAAATAATGCGTAAAAGCGAGCTAAGTAAGTCCGTAGACTTACCTGAACTCGTCGATAATCGGTCGTTACACGACACAATCCATACATGTGTAAAATAACAAATACCTAATCAACGGTGAACATATCGAGCAATATATTTATCAACTTACGGGAACACTCATAAGACTCTCTTAGAACTTCTAGAAGTAAAAAACTCTTATCGAACATTATAAGAATTTATTAAACTTGCTAGTGACATAAAATGTCGTATATACGAATCTCCAAAATCATCAACATGTTTATATAAAGCTATGTGCTTCACCATTTAGCTTCTAAGATATATCATAATCCCAATACATGTAATATAACTCCGTATGAAATATTGGAAAGAATGATCCCACTCGTTACTCCTAAAAACCCATCAACCTAGGTTATGCTTCCTCCAACCTTGCAATACATCCTTAGTTATTTGCCGCCTATTTTTCATGTCAACAAATATATTATATGCCTTATATAACAGGCTTACTATTCGGGCGGACTCGCGCCTTCATAGAGGCGGAGTCTGCCCGCGCGAAGAAGGACGCGGATGCGGAGTCCGCATCCGCGCGAGCTGGCGCGCATGCGCAGTCCGCATGCGCGCGGACTCACGCGGATGCGGACTCCGCATCCGCGTCCTTCTTCGCGTGCCCCCAATGGCAGATGCATTGAGTGATGCGTTCGTGGTTCGGTGCTGTGAACCACGAACCGGAATCGACGAACCCAATCGCGGTTCGTTCGCGAACCGGAACGATGGGGTTCGCGACCCGGATCGATACATCTAACGAACCGAACCCATGAAGAGAATTAAAGCTGAAAAATTGGAAGTTGAAGTTCATTAAAGTGGCATGCGATATGGGAAGTTGAAGTTGCATATCATTGAAGATGAAGTATCGGAAGTTGCAGTTCAATGTATACGAAGAATTGAAGAAGAAAACTCTGTTTTCAAGGCACTTCAATTTAGTTTTAATTTTTATTTTTACTTTTAACGTCACCCAACTAGCTCCCGTTTCAATTTATCCTACTGTTTTGCTATTAATATATAAGTGAATTCACTTTTTTAAATAAAAAAAATTATCCCATCGAACCCATCGTACCCGATTCGGTAGAGGTAGTGAATCACGTATCCGTTTTCGAACCTCGTTCCGAATCGAACCACGTACCATGTAACACTGGAGGATGCTGTGAAGTTCGGACTTGATTCGAACTCGACTAAAAAAACCCTCGGCTCATTAAGCTAGAATAATACTCATCTCGTCGAACTCGACTCATTAAGCTAGGAAAACACCAAAACTAAAAAACCCTCGTCTCATTAAGCTAGAATAACACTTTATAATGTTGTATAAGCTAAGTTTGTAGACTTTTTAAACGAGTTGAATATGAATATATTTTTAATCTTGGAAATAATTTAGACTCGATTCGAACTCGGCTATTTTATAATCCATCCAAATCTAAACACGTGAAAACTCATCTCGCCGAACTCGAATATAACTGTCCTAATCACCTTCTGGCATTACAATCGTGTGATTTGTGAAGAAATTTGGGGCTAGGATGATCACAATTGATAACAAGCCAATTAAGTTGCAGATATGGGATACGGTTTGTCTATCTCCTCTTTTTTGTTCCCCTGAATGACTCATTGATCTACTATATCCAAGTATCCAACTTTGTAACTTGAGATATTGATACTTGCATTTGTTTTGTAGGCTGGTCAAGAGTCATTTAGATCTATTACAAGGTCCTACTATTGAGGGGCTGCAGGTGCACTTTTGGTATATGACATCACTAGGTAAGGCTCTTCTGAATTGGTGCGCAACAACATGATTATGCGGTTTTTTATCTCTCCTTTTTTGTTTTGAGCTTTGGTTTAAGACTCTTAAGCTATTTTTCCGACTCATATTGTTCCCGAAAGGGAAAAAACACTAATTGTCGCTCCATTGTATTAGCATAAGGTCATAGGTGTCTAATTGTGTACCTTCGCGCATGCATTTTAGCATTTTCTTATTGTGAATCTCTTATGGGTAAAGCTCACTAATCACGTCCTTCTGCAGGAGGGAGACTTTCAATCATCATGTAGGCAGCAAGTCTGATCTTGCTCACACGAGAGATGTGAGTACAGAGGAAGGTGAACAGTTTTGCAAAGGAACATGGCTTGATATTCATGGAGTGTTCTGCAAAAACTGCTCAAAATGTTGAGGATGTAAGTCGTTTGTTGGCAAAGGAGAATATCCTTATCATATGTTGTTGACATCATGTTTTGGACGTTATCATATGTGTTGACATCATGTTTTAGTCGTTTTCATATACTGTTGTCATAATGTTTTAGCGGTTTTGATGTATTGTTGTCATCATGTTTTAGTGGTACTTGATATTTTGATTTTGTTTACTGGGAATGCAATGAAATAATAATACAAACAAAAAATAAAACTCTAGTTTGAAAAAAAAATAAAATAAAACATAAAAACAACAAAAAAAAACAAAAAAAAAAACTTCAAAAAAATGCCGGTGGAGGCAGAGTCCGCCTGCG
>BSUD01000028.1:101114-114016 GCA_033239045.1 Fagopyrum esculentum | reverse complement strand
ATATATATATATATATATATATATATATATATATATATATATATATATATATATATATATATATATATATAGGGTGTGGTTCCCATGAGAACAAACTCTAACATAAGAACATGAGAACAATCACAGACCGTAGGATTGTTTATTATTAAGGGTCGAGATTTAGGGTTAGTATCGTAATTATTACTAAATTTTCAACACACACGCGCTTCCAAATATAGCACAATTTGGAATCCCTAATTTCACTCCATACAAGTTGCACATTGGGAAAGACGGTTTTAGGGTTGTGGCGGTCGAATAGGGTGTTCTGAAGCCGAATCAACGAACCTCCCGGTGTTGGTGGCGCAACAAAGACGACGAGGAGCATTCCGGAACTCAGTTACGGTTGTCCTGTACTGCGTCCGGCTACCTCCAGGCGGCTCGTCGTGGATCTAGATCAACCGGCGGCTCGTTTTCCCTCTACTGCGTCCGGCGACCTCCAGGCGGCTCTGCGTACGGCGAACTCCAGGTGGCTCTGCGTACGGCGAACTCCAGGCGGCTCTGCGTACGGCGAACTCCAGGCGGCTCTGCGTACGGCAATTCGGTTGTGGCCGAACCAACAGCGGTTTTTCTGTCGTCGTAATTCGCCGGCTGTTCGGGATCCTGCTTACCCTAAATACAAGGTCTGTGAACTTCCCATTTGAGGTTTTGAGTTTCTGAATTCATAGATAGAAGGATTGCTATATTTCTTTTACAATAAACTTTCTACTTAATTTTACAAAATAGAAACTCAATCAAATCAAATGGAACAAAGCAGGAGGAGAGGGAATAATAGCTAAAATACCTGTGATCCATCCCAAAATTGTCCCCAGTAAACACTTCCAAAAGCACATTCTCTGAGCTTGTTATCATAATTAAAATAGTTAGTACCTTTTTCTGAAACTAAGCTGCACTTGTTTTTTCTCCGAGCTTGTTATCGTATAAATTATTCGTAATTACTGTGTATTCATAATTTCAATAATTATGAATAAATGGCGCAAAAATCATGATGTACCTTTTTCTGAAATTTGGAGGTTTGGTGTACGGGTTTTCACTTTGTTTATTTTATGGTTGTTTTTGCATACTAACTTATTATTACGTTATATGTAGGGGAATTTGTTTCGTGTCAGAGATCTATTGTGAAGTTTGCTTGATTGGAGAGGACATTTTCGGGGGTAATGGCAGATTCTTCTATAGGTATGTCTTGCTTGCATTGCTTGATTGAATATTGTTGGTGGTTTTGTGATTGGTGTGTTGATATTTGTTTGCATTGATGTTTTTGATTAATTATGAATAATCTTAGACCGACCTTAAAGTAATGTTGGTGGAATATGTTGATGAGATATATTCTTTAATTACGAATGATATTGATGCTGCGCTTTTTGTTATCAACAATATAGTTTGTAAATATTATTCATAGTTATTAATTTGTTTTACGCGTTTTAAGCTTATGTTCTCTACTATAAGTTAACATATATAATGCATATGTTTTCAACTAACTACGAATAATGCGAATATGAAGTGCATATTAGATTTGAAAAACATAAACTAACTATGAATAATTATTGTGTAGACTATTTATGTATGTTAATACTGTAATTATATGGAACGCGTATTAGGTTTGAAGAAACTACACTAACTAGGAATAGTAACTGTGTATACAGATTATGTTTATTAGCTATGTTGTCATTTTTTGTGATGTATAATAAAAACTATCTTGTGTGTTAGATAATGAAGACTATTTTGTGTTGTATAATGAAAACTATAGATATGAGTTCCAAAAGGAAGCGTATTCCGAGGTCTGGATCAGTGCGTACAAAGAAATCGGGAAAGAAGAAAGAAATTCCAAAGGGGGAACACATCGTTTGTGATGATGGTAGTTCTGAAGATTTTGAAGACGTGCCTATTTCTAAGATACTGGATAGAAAGACTAGAGAAAAGAGCACGATTTTAATGATAGAAAATCGTAAGAATAATGAAGGTATGTTTTTATTTCCTAACAAACTGTATTGGGTGCATTTGTATTTTAAACCTTATTTTTATGTTTGCTATACAAAAACTCGTAGGCATGGAATTAATTAGTCAACATGTTCTCATATTTATTATACAAAAAAATTTCGATTGACATGTAAAATAGTAGTTAATTATGAATAAATTGTGATTACATCGATTTACTAATATGATAATGCATTATTAATTACGAATAATGACGAGTAATGAAAATGTTGTTTACGCAGTTGTGAAGAATGTCACCAAGCCTAAGGACATTAAAGGAAAGGGTAAAGGGAAGTTGACTATTGATGAAGAGGAACAGGATCTTGACGATAGTTCTGATGGGGATAAGGTTGTTACCAAACGGAAGAGAGTTGCTAAAGGTCCAAGGCAAAGCAGGGGGAAGCTTGAAGGGTACAACAACTTGCCTACCAGGTGCTCTCCGAAATCTTTTGTGAATGACATTAAAGAACTTTTGTCGGATGGAGAAAAGCATGTTGCGCAGATAAATGCAATTAGGGACATTGGATTTGGTAGTTTCGTGGAATTGGAATTAAGAAATACGCCATTGTCCCTTTGTTCTTGGTTAGTTGATCACTTTGATCCTAACAAGTGCAGCTTAGAATTTGAGGATGGACGAAGCCTTTACATAACACCTGAAGATGTTCATATTTGTCTTGGGTTGCCGTTGGGTGGTAACAAAGAAAGTGGAAAGAAGGAGAGTGATACCGACAAGGTTAGGAATAAATGGAGGCTTCAATATACTCAAAAATATGTTAATTTGAGGCCAGATCATGTAAGGCAACGAATGGTTGAGGGTTTGGATGGAGGGCTTGAGTTTCTTCAGAATTTTCTAGTGTTGTTTGATACTTGTGTGGTAAACAGCATTAAGAGCGGTTGTGTGAATAATGTCACCAAGCCTAAGGACATTAAAGGAAAGGGAAAAGAGAAGTTGACTAGTGATGAAGAGGAACGGGAGCTTGACGTTTAGATAGACTTCCTTGACTTAATGTAATCTACTAGTTGCAACTTGACATCTTCAAACTTAGCTGTGTTTTTGGTTTTTTAAGACTATTGTTGGATTTATTTTGTTTATGTCTACTTTGATTTGACTGATTGTTAATCGATGTGTCGTGTGTTTTTTTAGGATATGTGTTTGACATAATAGCGATTATTCTTAATTACAACCGTTTTTAAGTGGGATATTATAATGTATACAAGCAATTATTCGTAATTACAAACGTTTTTTAAGTGATCTATAAGAATGTATACAAGCATTAAGTTCGTAATTACAAGCGTTTTTTTAGTGAGACATAACAATGTATAGAAGCATTAAGTTCGTAATTACAAACGGTCAATGCTAAGATCATTTAGATATACTTCATTTAGTTAATGGACTCTACTACTAGCAATTTGAAATCTTCAAACTTAACTGTTTTTTTTTGTTTTTTAGGATTATTGTTTGACTTATTTTGTGAATGTCTACTTTGATTTGACTAGTTATTAATCGATGTGTCGTGGATGTTTGCATAATTTACACTATGAAGTTTCTAAACCAAAATGCCAATAATATATTATTTACTTGTGTTTGACATAATAGTGATTATTCGTAATTACAAATGTTTTTAAAGTGAGATTTAACAATGTATATAAGCAGAAAATTCGTAATTACAAACGTTTTTTAAGTGAAATAATACATTGTTGATAAGCATTTGTTTTTAAAGATAAAACAACAACTATTAATCAAAAGCCTTAAGTCCTAAATGGACTGAAAGGTTTCAATAATTATGAATTCAAATAATGTAAAATAACACTAACTATATTCTACATAACTTCCTTGTAGTTCCGTTTGTCATGATCTGTAAGTTTCTTACACCGAGCACACTTCTTTAAAGGTTTTACAACCTTGGTTGTTGCATTCTCCAGGGAACCTTTTATACGAGTACCTTTGTTCTTGGCTTTGACAAGATCTTCAACCTCAAGAACCTCTCCTACCTTGTCACTTTGGAGGAAATTAAGTTGGCCATTTTCTCCATGGGCGATGACAAGGCGCCTGATCCCGGCGGCTTCAACTCTTATTCAAAGCTTCTTGGGATACTATCAAGGACAACTTCATTAACACCATTACGAACTTCTTTGTCTCTAGAAAACTCTTGAAGCAGATACTCTATTAGACTTATGAACCTCCCATTGTTTGGTTGTGTAATAACCGAAAATTTTAAACTCCGTTTGATGCTGAATTTAACCGGATTCCGATCCATCAAGCTTAAATAAATAAATACATAGAATAAAATAAATAAAAACGAGTTTTTATTTCTATCATTTTATGTGACCTTAATTCACATAAAATGATGAAAACGATATAACCGGAAAATAATTCCGTATCTTTAAAATAAAGGATAACCTATACTAAAACAATAAATAATATCGATTCCGTACGAGTATCGATCCTCCGTTCAGCCAATTATTTTACGTAAGAGCAGGCCCGACTCTTTGGCCCAATGGCCTTCAGCCGGCCCAATGTTAACCCTCACTAATTAAACCTTAATCTAACCTAATATTACGTTAAACATAATCTAAACCTAAACCTACCTCTTCTCTCATATGCACTGCCGCTGTTTTGTTTCTCCTATCCCTCAACTGCAATTTACGGGACTTCTCTTCCGCCTCCTTCTGCAGCTCCGCAACAACCACCAAGAGCCTGGCCGCCAACCCTGCCGACCACCAGCAGTGCCGATCGGCGCCACCACGAAGGTCTTCCAGCAGCAGGGGAGTTGTCTTTTCTTATTCCCTCCCGTTTCTGTTCGCCGGTGAGCCTCCGCCGCCCTGCTACTCCCTCCCGCTGTCGACCGCCAACACCAGCCGCCGCCGGAACCCCGTGACCCAGCATCGTCTCTCTTCGGCCTGCAGTAGTACCAGATCCACCGCCGAGTCCTGCTGCAGCCACCACCGGATCCAGTCACTACCTTTGTCGATCGCCGCTGAGTCGAACCAGCCCACGGTCCACCGTCTTCGATCGCAGGTATGCCGCTACTGGTACATTCCGTCCCTGCTTCCGTTTTCGAGTGATAGCCGATTGAATCTGTGCTCGGACCCTGCAGTGACTCGCCGGGAAGTGCAGATGCCTTTTCGGGCCAGCTTACGAGCCATCTACGGACTCACTGCAGAACAGTAACCCAGTGAGTCTTCTGTCCAGTGTAAAATGTTGTAGATGGGTATGTATTATATCTGTAGAGTGAGGGAGAGGTGAGATGTAATAAGTATACGGAGTTGTTATATTATACAAATGAAAGATTTAATTACGGATGTATGTACACATATATAGTTAAGTATAGGGTGCCGAGTACCGAAATATATATATATATATATATATATATATATAAATATAGAAGTAAGAGATCGAAGTGCGAGATGTATGTATGTGCATATAGGAGTACTGAACCGAAAGTAGGGGATTGGAGACTATATAAATAAATATATATTTGGCAGTGTAGTGTACTTATACACGAATATATAGATATACGAGACGGGAGACATACGTATAAATATAAATGAATAAGTGCAGTGAAGATACATATATATATATATATGGACGGGTAAGGGTAAGCTATATAAGAGCATAAAATTAGTAAGTATGTAATTTTTATATAAGGATATATTTATAAGCATAAATATAGTGTATATATAATCATAT
Organism: Fagopyrum esculentum; assembly: GCA_033239045.1. Lineage (NCBI taxonomy): Eukaryota > Viridiplantae > Streptophyta > Magnoliopsida > Caryophyllales > Polygonaceae > Fagopyrum > Fagopyrum esculentum. Next base: position 108,315 of record BSUD01000028.1, on the reverse strand, counting down.
ATGAGTTAATATATAAGTACGAGTTGGGAGTTATGAAATTATGTAAAAATAATTGAGTTGAGGAGAAAGGTTAAAAACATGATTGACGGTATAATATATGTAGTAGCGTAATTAGTAGCCGGAGAGAAGGAATGTTGTCCTTCTTCAGGTTGTCTCGAGTTTGGACCTTATAACTATAAGTAGCTATCCGAGAGACATAATTTATGGGAAACAAGATATGAAAGAAATTAGTAGAATACAAGAATAAACTTCGAGAATTTACGACACTAAGGGTAAAATGGTCTTTTACCGTAAGAGAGCTTTTTCCGTAATTCCTTCGCATGAGGTTGGATATTGAGATGTGTTTTTGATCCACATGCCTTAATTGACAGGCGTTTGAGTTACCACGAGTACGGACTATTTTGAGACGTGTTAGAGAGTGTTTTGACTCAGGTAAGTCCTTGCGACTTACTTAACTGGTTTCTGGATATTAGTTGGGTGATGATGGTTGTGTGTGTACAATGTGTGTTATAATAAATAAAAACTTGTTAGGACGACCGTGGTTATTATGTTTTAAGGCCCAAGTGTATGTATAACGGGCCGTGACATCACTGCCCAGCTCTGCCAGGAGACTGGGAGGTTCTCTATACCCAGACCATACAGGTACACGGTGAGATGCATCGGATCCACTCCTGATGGGTACACGGGGGCGGAGGCAAGGTTTGGGAATCCCTCGTGTCACAAAATAAGTATCATTAGAGTGAATGACTTAAATGAAGATAATAAATGGACTGTTTGAAAGCATGATGAGTGTTTATATTTTTATGTGTGTGTGTGCTATTATTATTCTCCTAATGTTTAGATAACTAGTTAATGGTGGTTTTGTTGTGTTTTAGTTTTACTGCAGGTTAGAACAGCAGCTGAGTGATCCGGAAGTAGTGGTCAGCCGAGTCTCCGTACTCTTTAGAGTGGGGGGTTTGGGTTGTTGTTTTGTTATCTTTCCCTTTTGTTAAGACAGTTAGTCTTTTCCGTTGTTTAAGTACGATAGGCTGTTAGACTTTGTTGCATTCATCCGTTTACAAATATATTTTATGAATTTCGGTTTTTCTTATTTGTGTCTTGTTGCAAGATCCTAGTAATATTGTTGTCAAACTGAGGTCGGGACCCATTGTGAGGTCCTAACCAGTAATGCTCCGAGTTCTGAGACTCCGGGGTGTTACAGGTTGTGCGTGAAAAAATAAATACTCTATTAGACGTCAATTTATTTTATTCGTAATTATAATGATCTATTCAACTGAAACTAAAATGATACAAATGTGTTATTCGTAGTTACTTTGTTTATTATATTTATTATCAACCTGGAATTTGTTTATTCGTACTTATAATGCTCTTTTCAACTGAAACTAAATATAATACAAGTGTGTTATTCGTAGTTAATCTATTAATTATCAACAACGAATTTTTTTTTGTCTATCGGTTCTTCTTACGAGTTTCACCAATGCAACTCTACAATTCATGCGGTTATTCACACGATTTATGTCAAAGCGATTCAATTACAACGATGAAATTTAAATACATACACTTACTCAGATTTGCATATGGAGAAACAAACTACTTTCTTGACGGGATATGATTTTCTTGACAGGATATGACAGCTTGTTGAATTTTGTTGTTATGATCGACTTGAACAGATGTTGTAGAGAGGCCGAATTGAATAAATTTGCAAATGCACACTCAATCTGAGTTTTCCATTGTTTCGTTTTTTGATTTGGCGGAATTGGGGAGAACTGTTAATGGAGTTTACGTATAATAGAGATGAGGAAGGAGATATCTGGTGAATCTTTTTTAACTAACGGTTTCCTATAATACAATATATACTTTTAAAAAACAATTAAGAGAGAGTGGGTTCACTCTCTTTTAATGAGAGTGAGTAATTATTATACATTATTTGGTTTCCTATTTATCATTTTCTACCATTAATCTAGACCATTAAATTTTAAAAATTGGATGGTCATGATTTGTTCTCATGTTCTCATGTTAGAGGTTGTTCTCATATGATCTATCCTCTATATATATATATATATAAGTGTAGTGCATATATGAGTATATATATATATATATATATATATATATATATATATATATATATATATATATATATATATAGGGTCCAGTTCCGGTGAGGAGGACCCTTGCAGATAGGAATGAGGAGAGCCGGGGTGGTGACATGTGGCATGCCACATCACCTTTTTTTTCCAGCTTTTCTTTTTGTAAATAAAAATTGGTGTTCATATTTTTATGAGTATGTGTTCATTTTTAAAAGAGTCATTGTTCATATTTTTATCAATAAATGTTCATTTTTTTCCAACACTAACTATTCGTTTTTTTAACATTAATTGTTCATTTTTGTATTTTTGTAAAACATTTTTTTTGGATTTTTAAAAAAAATTATACTATTCTTTCAAATCGTGTTAATAAAATATGATGGTCATTTTTTACAAGTATGTATTCATTTTTTTTACAGTTATGGTGTTTATAATATGATGTTCATTTTTTTTGAAAATTATACTTTCTTTAAAATCGTGTTTATAATATTCAAAGATCGATTACATAAAAAATTGTGAAATCAAAGAGAATACAAGACGATTCAGGTTTTGTTTCTTCGAATTTCTACTCTCACTGTTTAGATTTTCATTCTTAAGGTTTATGTTTCATTATGATTGATGTTTGTGTTCGAAATCAAATTTGTTTGAATCATTTTGTGTTTGATAAGTTTGATTGAGAAAATACATGTATATACATATGTTGAGTTGGTCTAATAGCTCCAATTGAATAATCTATATGCTCCTTTTAGTGTGCACGCAAATTGTTCGATAAAATGCCTTATAGAAAAATAGTTTATAATATTCACATGAACAACGTTATAAAAAGTATGAACACTGACGAATAAAAACATGAACAATGACGTATAAAAGTATGAACACCAATTACTTATCTATAACTTTGACACATACATAACATATTATGATAATCTTTTAACGTTTTGTGATGAGTTTTTTTTATTTTTTTTGTGGTTATATACTGTAAGTGAACATCTATGCATTATAAAATGAACACAAAAAAATAAATGGACATGACACTTTGATGAATAAAAATATTATGAACACCGATGTATAAAAACATGAACAATGACATATAAAAGTATGAACACCGATGACTATTTTGAGCGTAAGGGTATTTTTCCAGATTTTTAGTCAATTTACAAAAATGTCATTAATGATGAGCGTGTGAGAGCCCTTGATTTAAATTCATCCAATGGCTTACAGCCCTCCTAATTCCTATCTACAAGCTCTCTCCTCACTTGAACTAAAATCTATATATATATATATATATATATATATATATATATATATATATATATATATATATATATATATATATATATATATATATATATATATATGTATAATGTAACACCCCGAATTCTAAGAACTCAGGGAGCTACTGGTTAGGACCTCACAATGGGTCCCGACCTTGGTTTAACAACAACTTCACTAAGATCTTACAACAAGACACAAATGCAATTAAAAACAATTTCCAAAATATAATATTTTTACTGGTATGAGAGTACACATGTGACAGCCTTACAACATATATAAAGATACATAATATGCATGACGTATGGAAGACTCCCCCGTCCCCATCTAATGAGTACGTGGACCCGGCTGACCATCCGTTCCGGATCTCTCTGCAACTGTCTATCTCTACAGATCTACAACACGGATAAACCATTAGCTAACTATCCAAATATAAGCAAAAATGATAACAGCACAAACACATGCAGAAACAAAAATAAACAAACATCATGCTGGCACTCAACCAATTATTATCTATTATTTAAGTGATTCACATTATTCAATTTAAGTTGTGGCACGAGAATTATTATTAGTTCTCGCCTCCGTTCCTTATCCAACTGGTGTAGGTCTAGCTGACTTCCATTGGTAGCATCACTACAAACCATGTATGGACTAGTCCCGAAAGAAACCCCCAGCGCCCCGCGAGCTACTGAGCAGAATGCCACCGCCCGTTACTCTTAGGCCAAAATATAGGTCGGTAGTTATATATCACAACCTATCTCTCTAGCATTTCAATCACACACCACCATCATTATTTATACTCATATTTAGAAGTCAGCTAAGTAAGCCCAAAGGACTTACTTGATATACAGCTCGACTCTTTGTAAACCACTCGTTCTGTAAACTGTAGCAACTCAGTTGCCTGTCAAAGGCGATAAGTGTATTAGCACACTCTCACGTAGTTAGAAGTCTAAAACTTCTAAGATCGAATGATGTATTAAGACATAACTAGTTACAGTGTTAATTTAGGGTAAAATGACCATTTTACCCTTGGTCCCGAAATTCTCGAAAAATCTAGAATTCATGTCTAATCTCCTATTTGAGGTTCTAAATTTATTTCTAACTCCTAAAATTTTATTTGGTTCCAAACTGACATTTTTTTCTATGTTTCTATTTTCAGGAAGAATTGTAAAGGTCTAACTTCGGTTCTAAATATAAAATTCTTAACAGCTTATAATAATTCCGAATTAAATCTCTAGATCATCTATGAGGTTCTATCTAACTTTAGGAGAAAGAATTTCTCCAAACTGTTCATTCAACAGTTTTATAAAAATTCCTAAAGTTGACTACTCCCTTCACAAATTCTATACTTAGCACAAATCTGAGTAGACTTTGAAAAATCATAACTCCTAAACCACTCACTGGATTTATCCCAAATTTTAATATGTTCTACTATAAAATCTTATCTATAATATATCCAAAATTTAGCTGCAAAGGAGATCAAAATCCTATTTAAAACTATCTCCCAAAACCGAATTTCAGCACAACAGAAAAACTGCTTACGACTCAATCTTGGAAAAATCGTAAATCCCAAACCACTCGCTGGATGCCTCTCAAATTTTAACATGTTCTACAACAGTATGTAAACTATATCATATCCAAAATTCAAGTCCAACGGATAACAAGAGCTTATTCAAAATCATCTCACAAAACAGCATCACTTGCTGTTTTCCCCAACACTCAGCCCATGTAAAAACGTCAACTTTGAAACACAATAACTCTCAAACCGTAACTCCGATTCTTCCCAAATTGTAATATGATCTACAACAATATCTCATCTATAACATATAAAAATTTCAGCCAAAAAGGAGGAGTCTTGCATACCCAAATCTGGCCCCGAAGTTGGATCCTCAACATAGTTTTGAAAACTCAGAAAATGAAACAGCTTCTTGAGATTGCTCCTAGGCTGTTATATATATTGATTCAAAACAGATTGGGACGACTATCAACATCTGTATATATGGAGGGAAACATAAAGAAGATAAGTACGGGTCTTACTCGACCGACAGGGACGAGAGGAGGCATCGACAGCAAGTCATGTGGTTCCTCGAATGATGCAAGGCGAAGGCAAGGCGAAGGCTAGACGCAAGGGAAGAGGCTGCATCTTTTGTTGTTGCTTGCTGGCGTGACAGAAGGTCTGCCCGGTCTGCTTGCGTACAAGGGAGTAGGTAGCAAGGATGGTGAGACCGGCCTGCTGTTGTCCGAGCCAAACGCCACTGTTGAAGAAAAGTTGCTGCTCGTGACAGAAGTAAGGGAGGAGCGGAGATGTCTCTGCGTGTGTGGACAGACCTGAGTGCGACCACTAGTACGGTTGAAGAGATGGGCTGCTAGTGTGTACTAGGGTTGATGGCTCCTCCAGGCGTCGCTATTAGGATGGGCACAGGGTAGAACTCGGTACACCAGGAAGAAGGCGTTCAGATTCGTTTACAGCATGAAGGGAAAGAAGACGTAAGATGCTGCGTGATTCTAGGCGGTTACAGGGGAGGATTTTCAGCATACTCAGCAGTCGTTACAAGGGAGTTAAGAGAGGAGTGATTGTCGCTGCTCTTCTCCTTCCTGCTGGATTCGAACTGCCGCTGGGCCAGCACACAAGCGAGGTAAAACTGGGCTGGAGAGGAGGTAAGGGCCGCTACTGGGCTGCAGCAGCTGGGCTGCAGAGGGCTGAAGTTGGCAAGCTGAAAGGAGATCACGGACTGGGCTGTACAAGGCAAGCAGTGGCCGGCTGGGCTTGTCACAGACTCGTCACAGACTTGTCTGGCCTTGTCACAGACTCGTCACAGACTCGTCACAGACTTGTCTGGCCTTGTCACAGCTTCGTCACAGACTTGTCTGGCCTTGTCACAGACTCGTCACAGACTCGTCACAGACTTGTCTGGCCTTGTCACAGCTTCGTCACAGACTTGTCCAGATCTTGTCACAGCTTCGTCACAGACTTGTCCAGACCTTGTCACAGCTTCGTCACAGACTTGTCAACGACGAGTCATACTCTAAATTAGGGTTTGGGCTAAACTTATTATTTTATGTGAAGTCAAGGGATCGGAACTGGTAGGCTACGGAATAGACGGATACGGATCATGTTATAGTTTAGGATTGGTTAGAATAATCCTATCATTTTATGTGAAGGTAAGCTACATAAAATGATAAAATTTTATAAAGATCCTATCATTTTATGTGAAGGGAAGCTACATAAAATGATAAAATTTTATAATAATGTGTCTAACTGAGTAGACGGATATGGGTCAACTAATCGAGATCGGGTTTGTTACATAAATAAACGGAATAAAAATTCCGGATATTACATCAGTACCCCCTTAAATAAGTTTCGTCCCGAAACTTAAAAGAAGACTCGTAATGTCGGAGTCCATGCAAAAGAACTAGAGCGCCGGAAAGAAGTCACAACTGTCGAGTTCTAATTTGTTTCCGAAATAGCCTAAAGAAATATTTCCGGGTATTACATATAAGTGTAGAGTGGTGAAGGTAGTAGCCACTGATTAAGTACGTGGGTAGTATTCTCGTGTGTTGCTGCTAGTGGGTTAGGAAGTTAGATGTTTTGGTAGGGATTAGTTTAGGCTTAGATTAGTCTGTTAGTTAGTGCCTTGAATCAGTAGGATTTTATACTTATATAGATCTTGGCGTGGTGGGTAGTATACTCTGTTAGTTTATATATATAAACTAACAGTAGGCTTTAATGTGTATAGATTAGTCTGTTAGCATAGTCAACCTGTTAGTTATAGTTACAAATAAGTAGGCTTATATATATATATATATATATATATATATATATATATATATATATATATATATAT
>BSUD01000028.1:43119-91368 GCA_033239045.1 Fagopyrum esculentum | reverse complement strand
TTGATTATAATCCTTATGGATCCCTTGGGTCTAGATGTGACCTTTTTGATTGATAGGAGTATTGATATCTCTTTATGCCTTGTTATTAGGCAGTGTCCCTCTCAGGATTGGAGGTTGATCGTGATTGTGATTGTACGAGGTTGAGGTAAGTCCGTAGGACTTACTTAGCTACCATCCCTATATTGGGTGTTTGCATGAGTGGTGTGTGCTTTATATGTTTGCTATGATAGCATGAGTTGTCGTTTTTATCGACCTATGTTCTATTGATTGCCCCACTGCGTGGCTGTGATAACCTTTCCCTTTCATCCCGCCGTGGAGTCTGGGAGGTTCTCTGATGTCAGGCCAGACTGGTTTACAGGAAGGGCGCAATCCACTCCCATAGGGTACACGGATTGTGTGACCGATACTCGTACAGCTGGACATTGTACTCAGAGGCGGGGATGTATCGGTCCTCGTGTCACATACTTTCATCTATCTATATATGTACGGTTTTTGAGTGAATGGTTATTATATAAAGATAATAAATGGGTAAATGTGTGATAGCATGCTGATGTGTTTATCTTTCATGATTGTGCTTGTGCTTATGCATTACCTCATATATGTATGGTTAGCTAACAGTTTCATACCGTGTTGTAGATGTTTACAGGTTAGGCGCTACTGGGTGATCTGGCAGGGTGACAGGCCGAGGACTCTCGTACATTAGGTGGTTGGTTTGGGGTTGTTGTGTTTTCCCTCCTGCGTGAGGATGATCTTTTGTACCTCCTATGTGAGGATGTCGTTTTATATACTCGGCTATGTTGTTGTTTACTTTGGATCGTACAGTTTATACTGTTTTATGTATTTGTTTTATATCTGTCAGTGCCATGTTGTAAGGTCCAGTGAACTTGTTGTCAGGCTAGGGTCAGGATCCATTGTGAGATCCTAACCCAATGTGACATCCCGAGTCCCGCGGATTCGGGGTGTTACAATTAGGAATCCAACAATAACTACGAATAATCCACTCAACCAACAATAACTACGAATAATACATTAAACGATATGACACCTTCGTAACAAAACTAATAATAATTACGAATTTATTCTCATGATTACACGATAAGCCTGTTCTCATAAGATGTATACTCTCTCTCTCTCTCTCTATATATATATAGAGAGAGAGAGAGAGTTTGGCTCCCATGTAAACGGCCCTTATAGTGTTCAATGAGAACGAATTATATTCGTTGGATTGTTATAATGGATGGCTGTGATTAAGTGAGATTTTAAAGAAAAAAATATAAAAATAAAATTGAAACTGCATATTTGGAAGTAATAGGAGCGTGATACACACCACACCATATCTACCCCAATATTAAAATTCCCTAAAATAAAATCCCTAAATCTTTTACAGTTATTGCTTCCTCTTCTTCCGCCTAATCAAGATCGTGTGTTGTTCGTCCTCAAGCATACCATCGATGATGTCTTCTTCTTCCGGTATCCGATGTCGTTGGTCAAGCCGGTTGTAATAACCGAAAATTTTAAAGTTCCGGTAAACTGCAACTAACCAAATTCCGATGCGACAATCGTAAATAATAAATAAAATTAAATAAAACGAGTTTAAATGTTATTATTTTATAGGACTTTAAGTCACATAAAATGATGAGACCTTGTAACCGGAATTAAATACGCACCTTAAATTAAAAATAATAATAAATTAGATAATACGGAATTTAATTTCCGTATTATATAATTTCCACACATAATTAACGAGTTACGAGTTCCGCTTCCGATCTCATGAGATCACCGCTCAATTGGGCCAATCCTAGGCCCAAGCCATCAGCCCACTTACTAAGCCCATCATTTAACCCTAAACTAATTAAAATTAACCTAATTAAACTAATCTAATTTAACCCTAATTCTAACCTATCTCACGCTATTGCCTGCCGCTCCTGCCTTTCCTCTCGCAAACAATCGAAGCAGCAGCCTTCCCTTCGACCGGAGACAAGCACCGCCTCCACCTTCCCTCCCCTGTGCCGCCGCCGCGCCGCCTGGACCAGCATAGCACCCCGGTGGCAAGCCAAGTCGTCCCCACCTTCGACTGCAGTTCGGCGCCTGTGACCCTTCCAACAGACTGCAACACCGCAGCTCCGCACCGTTGCAACCGGACCACCACTGCTCTGTCCGCCACCGCTGCTGCCACGAGTCTGTGCGCCTTCCGCCGTCCGCCGCAGGGAACCGGTAAGACCCTGGCCCCTTCTTTCCGCCTTCCTTCTTTCGAAGCGCGAACCGCCGCTCACTGCAGCCTTCTTCGATCTGCAGCAGAACGCCAGCCATCGCGCCTTCGGTTGTTCCGCCGCAGCAGCAGCAGGTCGATCACCAGGAGAGGACCGCCGGAACACCAGTTTGACGCCGGACTGCAGCCGGTAAGAATCTCCTCCGACCTCCTCTTCCTGTTCTGCGTAAAGGAGTGGTGTTTGAACCTGCATAAAACTGAGGATGAACCTGCATAAGACTATGAATAAATATGAATAAAACCGAGTTATAATATATGTATGTGTGTGAGTTAGATTACGTATATATTAGAGAGTGTATAGGTATATACATATTCGAGATGGAAAACATATAAGATTTAATTGGATACATATAATAAATCATAGATTGAAAGTGGTACGGGATGAGATACGGTAGGTTAGTAAGAGCGGTTATGTGAGCTTATATAGGAGAATGTATGCCGAGTATATAAAATATACGTATATATATATATTATATGAAATAAAAGTATACACATGAGTGTGAGTTAGTGAAAATAATAAGTATGTGGCTATATATATATATATATATATATATATATATATATATATATATATATATATATATATATATATATATATATATATATATATATATGTATAAATACCTAGGAGTGACGGATTTATAGAATTGGAAGGAAGTTAGTATGCACATAAGTATGTATATATATAGATATATATAAGATTAGATAATACAGAGAATGAAGGAATGTGGTTCTAGATGACGAGTGGATGAGAATAATATTATGACCTTTAGTAAACCGTTCTAGCGTAGTCAGATATTTGAAAAGCGTTCAAAAAGAAATATTAGAAGTCAAAAAGTGACTCAGAGAATTATCGGCACTAAGGGTAAAACGGTCGTTCACCATATGAAAATCTTTCTTTCCGTAATTCCTTCGCATGAGGTTGGACATCGAAATGTGATTATGATACACATGCCTTATTTGACAGGCGTTTGAGTTACCACGAGTACGGACTGTTTGAGATGTGTTAGAGTGTATTTTGACTCAGGTAAGTCCATGCGACTTACTTAGCCGGTTTCTGGATGTTAGTTGAATGATAATGGTGGTGTGTGCGATGTGTGTTTATAATAACAACTTGTTAGGACAACCGTTGTTGTTATGTGTTAAGGCCCAAGTGTATGTATAACGGGCCGTGACATCACTGCCCAGCTCTGCCAGGAGACTGGGAGGTTCTCTATACCCAGACCATACAGGTACACGGTGAGATGCATCGGATCCACTCCTGATGGGTACACGGGGGCGGAGGCGAGGTTTGGGAATCCCTCGTGTCACAAAATAAGTATCATTAGAGTGAATGACTTAAATGAAGATAATAAATGGATTGTTTGAAAGCATAATGAGTGTTTCTTATTTTATGTGTGTGTGTGCTATTGTTATTCTTCTAATGTTTAGATAACTAGCTAATGGTTGTTTTGTTGTGGTTTTAGTTTTACAGCAGGTTAGAACAGCAGCTGAGTGATCCGGAAGTAGTGGTCAGTCGGGTCTCCGTACTCCTTAGAGTGGGGGTGTGGGTTGTTGTTTTGTTGTCTTTCCTTTTGTTAAGACAGTTAGTCTTTTCCGTTGTTAAGTATGATAGGCTGTTAGACTTTGTTGCATTCATGCTTTTACAAATGGATTTTTATGAATTTCGATTTTTCTTATTTGTGTCTTGTTGCAAGATCCTAGTAAAATTGTTGTCCAACTGAGGTCGGGACCCATTGTGAGGTCCTAACCAGTAATGTCCCGAGTTCTGAGAATTCGGGGTGTTACAACATGGTATCAAAGCCAGGTTGGCAACAATGGCACTTGAAATCTTCTGAAAGACCGAATAAGTTTTAAGTAGAACCCGAAAAGGGGTCTGAGTTTTAAAAAGAGAATTTTGGTTTTTAAATGCATGCATAGTCTGGTTGGGAATAGAAAAGTACGGCTGACCACCACTACTACCGCGGATCTCAGTATGCTTAGTATGGACTTTAGGTTTTACTGTAGTTGGACTTTTAGCTTGTTTATAAAGATATGTTATATAGATAGGTATATGCCAAAGATTAGTAGAAATTGTAGTTATGTTATGTCCTTAACGGAGATAACATAATGAGTTTCTCACCCCTTGGACACATCTAAGTAGTTTTTGAAGGGTGTCAACGTGAGGATTAATATGCACATCTTATGTGCATTAGGGTAGACGAACGTCGGACAACTCCTTCGAGCTTGTTGAGGAACGTCGAGACGGAAAAGTGAAGACTCAAAGACAACACCAATTACGATGACAAGAAGAGAATCCCGAATCAACTCAACGGGATCAAATGAAGGATATACAAGAGAGTAGTTCCGGAGAAGCAAGAGATGATCGCCAACTAGGGAATTGAGAAAGACAACGGAGAGGCTCTTTCAAGTTGTGTAAAGTGACTTCACAAACAAAGAGGATGACGTCGAAAATTTGCCATAGACATGAAAGTCAAAAGGGAGATATAGTAGCGATCAAGAAAAGGGACATAAAATTTAAACTCACTGACAGACTAGGAAGTGAAGGTTGAGGCCAAAAGCAAGGCGAAATATGATCACTCTCAACAAGCTAATTGCCACCACAATCCAGATTGATAACCGAGACAGTCAAAAGTATGGAAGTCAACATGAGATACATTATCCATCCAAATAGAAAGAACTAAAGGGCTGCAACTTAGAAGCTTACGCATTGCCAGAAAGGGAAAGGTGGATTTCACCGACGTGGAAGTGGAGTGATCTCGTAGAACACCGGAGAATTTTGACATAGACCGTGATACAACAATAACCAACTTCTATAAAGGCAGCATTACAAGCAACACCCAAGGAAGGAGAGTGTGTGAGAAGAGTATTGGTGAACCCAGGGACCCCAATAACTTCTCATTCAAAAGGAAATTTAAGCTAACAACACTACAAGTTCATAATAGAGAACCGCAAATAGACGATAATTCAGGTAAAAGAATCACGGAGATGTACCTACAAGCTACCCTAGAAGGATTGAAAAGTCTGTTGATGGAAGAAGAATGATACAACTGGACTCGTAAGAGTATAACAATCTTACAAAAGTGTAGATTGTAGGAGGAGCTAAAGAAGAATAAACAGAGAGACTGGAGGAGATATATTTCACCAAGTATATCAAGCCTCAAAAGAGATGGAAGAAAAGTAAGTCTGTGATGTTGTAGAAGGTTAACTACATCCTACTTGGACAACTTAAAAGTTACATGTGCGGGTTAACTAGTGATGGTTAGTTAACCGATAAGAAGAATATCCATAAGGTTATAAAAGAATTTTATCGACATCTAGTGAATTTCTTTCGGAGATCACGACGAAATGGTGAAGTTAAATCAATACAAGTACTAGTAGCCTGGATGGTAACGTTAAATGAGTCCAATATGATAACTCTAATAAAGAAATTTAAGAGCAGCTCTTGACGGTCGGTAATGACCCTTGATGATAGTAATGGTGAAAAGGGAATTGTTGGGAGTAGTTACTTACTACTGACTATGAAAGATACATATCAGAGTTAGTAAGAAGAACTAGAAGACTAAGAGGAAGTAGATGATTGGAAACATGTCCTATGTCTTAGCATTCCACACAAGTAAGACTGATGGTACTCCTTCGAGAAAAAGGTAGGGTCAGACTGTCTAGATTGACAGGGAAAACCCTTGTAATTAAAGATGTGACACAGAATAATTGGAAATTCCGAGGCGGCACAAACATAAGGAGTATGATGTAAAGCCTTGGTGAAATGTGTGGTCGAGTTGTGAGGTGATTGCAGATAGAATCTACATGTCGACTAAAACAGACATGAGAAGGAGTAAAAGTGAAAGACTAAAGGTTGTTATATGGATCCGGTATCACACCAATAAGATGGTTACCGAAAGGACTAAAGACTGTTATTTAAGGAGAAATGGAGGTACTGCATGGAAAATTCAGCTGGACTGGTGACCTAAGAGTTGATGAAAGTAATAAGACCAACCAACGCAGTTGTAAAGTGTGTACGAGAAAACTCAAGGGGATTTAACTATCTTACGGGGTGTAAATATCAAAGAAGGTAAAGCGACATGAGTATAAGGAAGACATAATAAATGCGATGCGAGAAATTTGATTGGTGGGAAAATCATATGCACCTAATGTGTTGTATACAAATGGTACCATTGGACGTTTAATAACAATCATACCAACGGACTGATAACACTATGATGGATTTAGTGTAAACCAAGTGTATAACTTATCCAGTGAGAAGGAAAGTCAGGTATCAAAATTGCGGGTTATGATAAATTTTAAATAAAGTTTTGAGATGAGGATGTCCTTAGGAAATCTATGCAAGAGTACAAAGCAACTGAAGTTCCCACACAGAATGGGTAGTAATGATCAACAGACAGTTAGAGGCCGATGCAGAGAAGAAAAATGTATAAGACGAGTCACCTAGTAGAAGAGTTCACAAGACAAGCTTGTAAGGCCAAAAGAGATAAAATGTCGACCCGGATATGAGGGTCTAAGGTGCATGGAAGGGATACCTACAATGGAGTGCAGATGCAAAATGTAGACTTTACAAGTGTGGAGAGGTTTTAACCTCCTCAAAAATATAGGAATTTGAAAGGAATCGCAATGTCGGTATTTAGGAGTATCATGAAGGCAATGTTGCCGGTAACACCAGCGAAGGAATGTATATATATATATAAGAACGGCCTTGGTGGACTCGAAAGTCCAAGGTAACCCCAATTATCACGGGACCTAAGTCATCAAAACCGACGGTCCGTGCAAGGGGAACTGCAAGGGGATGATAACTAAAATCATCAGAACTACAAAGACACTTACCAGCTATCGTTGAAGACTTGGAATGACTATTTAGGTCAAGATGAATGACCCAGTTGAGCTCGAGAAGTAGAGTTAGCCTAAGGAAACAGAAGTGTGGAATAGAAAACAAATTAGTGGAGCATGAAAGGATTAATCGAGCAGTTGATGCTCACCAAGAATTTAACGCCAGTATAGGTATGAGAAGAGCAGGTCCGGAATATTGAGATAAGTCAATTATAGAGTGACTGACATCAACTGAGGACGTATAAGTGTTGATTGGTATTGACGAGCAGGTACCGTTAAGAAGAGATATTAGTGACTGCGAATTTAAGAGATAACTTTACCGATGACTTGGAGGAATCCCCAAGTAGGCAACGACAACCTTCTGGGATGATCTAAAGATATAGAGAGAATCGGTTAGAGGTTGCTTACTAGTTGGTTAAGAACAGTCTACGGGTGAGTAAGAGAGTAAGGATCTGTTTGAGGAGGATCTTGATGGTAGTAGAAGAAAAGTATAGGCGGGAGTTGGGTAAATCATGTTGACCCTTAGAAAAACGTCATTGTGACTAATGGGTGTTACACCAAAAGCGTGGTAGGCCCATAAACCACAGATGAAGAAAATCAGTGTTAGGTTAACTCTGATCTCAATAAGGAATTAGCGATCTATATGAAAAAGTCCACTTGGGTGTGTGATTTGTTTGGAGTTATATAAATTTTAAAGCTTGACAAGAAGTAGGTGAAAACAATTAATTAAGGAACGATCCGATAAGGTCACATTGAGGAAACCGGGTCAAGCGGTTTGTATTACAAAGAGCATTAGGCGACAGAAGTTTAAGATCATTATTTCATAATCGATAGTCGGAAACTTTCGGAAGGAAAAAGTTTTTATGGTTTGGAGAGTTATCAAAAGAACTGGAAGTAAGTTAGATAACCAAACCGTTGAGAGAGTACCTACCGAATCCGGGACACGTCATCAGTCATGAGAATTTGATAGTTGAGCCCGACCATACATTTGTGGGGTACCCAGTAGCTGTCCTGGAGCGCAGTACTAGACGTCTGCGGTCCAAGGAGATACCTATGTTGAGGATCCAGTAGTCTAGGAGAGGAGCTGATGAGGCCACTTGGGAGACTGATGAGAGTATTAGACGTAACTACCCTGAGTTCTTTGAGGGGTTAGAGGTTACTCTTGTTTTGACGAGTTAGTACTCGGATGTTGTGTTGTTTGACCTTTCAGGTTTTTATATTGATTTGAGTGTTTCTGTTTTTGTGCTACTTGTTTGTTTAATGCTTGAGTAGCTGCATGGTAGAAAATGAAAAGGTCGAGAAACAAAAATATACCGGAGAAATGTGTGAGTAAGAGGAACATTCTAAGTTTCGGGACGAAACTTCTTTTAAGAGGGCACTGATGTAATAACCGAAAATTTTAAAGTTCCGGTAAACTGCAACTAACCAAATTCCGATGCGACAATCGTAAATAATAAATAAAATTAAATAAAACGAGTTTAAATGTTATTATTTTATAGGACTTTAAGTCACATAAAATGATGAGACCTTGTAACCGGAATTAAATACGCACCTTAAATTAAAAATAATAATAAATTAGATAATACGGAATTTAATTTCCGTATTATATAATTTCCACACATAATTAACGAGTTACGAGTTCCGCTTCCGATCTCATGAGATCACCGCTCAATTGGGCCAATCCTAGGCCCAAGCCATCAGCCCACTTACTAAGCCCATCATTTAACCCTAAACTAATTAAAATTAACCTAATTAAACTAATCTAATTTAACCATAATTCTAACCTATCTCACGCTATTGCCTGCCGCTCCTGCCTTTCCTCTCGCAAACAATCGAAGCAGCAGCCTTCCCTTCGACCGGAGACAAGCACCGCCTCCACCTTCCCTCCCCTGTGCCGCCGCCGCGCCGCCTGGACCAGCATAGCACCCCGGTGGCAAGCCAAGTCGTCCCCACCTTCGACTGCAGTTCGGCGCCTGTGACCCTTCCAACGGACTGCAACACCGCAGCTCCGCACCGTTGCAACCGGACCACCACTGCTCTGTCCGCCACCGCTGCTGCCACGAGTCTGTGCGCCTTCCGCCGTCCGCCGCAAGGAACCGGTAAGACCCTGGCCCCTTCTTTCCGCCTTCCTTCTTTCGAAGCGCGAACCGCCGCTCACTGCAGCCTTCTTCGATCTGCAGCAGAACGCCAGCCATCGCGCCTTCGGTTGTTCCGTCGCAGCAGCAGTAGGTCGATCACCAGGAGAGGACCGCCGGAACACCAGTTTGACGCCGGACTGCAGCCGGTAAGAATCTCCTCCGACCTCCTCTTCATGTTCTGCGTTAAGGAGTGGTGTTTGAACCTGCATAAAACTGAGGATGAACCTGCATAAGACTATGAATAAATATGAATAAAACCGAGTTATAATATATGTATGTGTGTGAGTTAGATTACGTATATATTAGAGAGTGTATAGGTATATACATATTCGAGATGGAAAACATATAAGATTTAATTGGATACATATAATAAATCATAGATTGAAAGTGGTACGGGATGAGATACGGTAGGTTAGTAAGAGCGGTTATGTGAGCTTATATAGGAGAATGTATGCCGAGTATATAAAATATATGTATATATATATATTATATGAAATAAAAGTATACACATGAGTGTGAGTTAGTGAAAATAATAAGTATGTCGCTATATATATATATATGTATAAATACCTAGGAGTGACGGATTTATAGAATTGGAAGGAAGTTAGTATGCACATAAGTATGTATATATATAGATATATATAAGATTAGATAATACAGAGAATGAAGGAATGTGGTTCTAGATGACGAGTGGATGAGAATAATATTATGAACTTTAGTAAACCGTTCTAGCGTAGTCAGATATTTGAAAAGCGTTCAAAAAGAAATATTAGAAGTCAAAAAGTGACTCAGAGAATTATCGGCACTAAGGGTAAAACGGTCGTTCACCGTATGAAAATCTTTCTTTCCGTAATTCCTTCGCATGAGGTTGGACATCGAAATGTGATTATGATACACATGCCTTATTTGACAAGCGTTTGAGTTACCACGAGTACGGACTGTTTGAGATGTGTTAGAGTGTATTTTGACTCAGGTAAGTCCATGCGACTTACTTAGCCGGTTTCTGGATGTTAGTTGAATGATAATGGTGGTGTGTGCGATGTGTGTTTATAATAACAACTTGTTAGGACGACCGTTGTTGTTATGTGTTAAGGCCCAAGTGTATGTATAACGGGCCGTGACATCACTGCCCAGCTTTGCCAGGAGACTGAGAGGTTCTCTATACCCAGACCATACAGGTACACGGTGAGATGCATCGGATTCACTCCTGATGGGTACACGGGGGCGGAGGCGAGGTTTGGGAATCCCTCGTGTCACAAAATAAGTATCATTAGAGTGAATGACTTAAATGAAGATAATAAATGGATTGTTTGAAAGCATGATGAGTGTTTCTTATTTTATGTGTGTGTGTGCTATTGTTATTCTTCTAATGTTTAGATAACTAGCTAATGGTTGTTTTGTTGTGGTTTTAGTTTTACAGCAAGTTAGAACAGCAGCTGAGTGATCCGGAAGTAGTGGTCAGCCGGGTCTCCGTACTCCTTAGAGTGGGGGTGTGGGTTGTTGTTTTGTTGTATTTCCTTTTGTTAAGACAGTTAGTCTTTTCCGTTGTTAAGTATGATAGGCTGTTAGACTTTGTTGCATTCATGCTTTTACAAATGGATTTTTATGAATTTCGATTTTTCTTATTTGTGTCTTGTTGCAAGATCCTAGTAAAATTGTTGTCCAACTGAGGTCGGGACCCATTGTGAGGTCCTAACCAGTAATGTCCCGAGTTCTGAAAATTCGGGGTGTTACACCGGTGTTGTGTTCCCCCTCCATTCTACATTAGGTACTGTGTTCGCCGGTGTTGTGTTCCCCCTCCATTCTAAATTAGGTACTGTGTTCGCCGGTGTTGTGTTCTTCCTCCTAATCAACATTTCAGTGCCGATCGTCATTTCGATAAGTGTATTGTTCGACTCGCCGCTCCCCTCCGTCACTCGAGGTATTGTCGACGGCAATGAAATTTCTGGTTCATTGATTCCGATTAGGGTTTTGCGGATTAATGTAATATTCCCTAAAACAATACCCCTCAAATAAAACCCCTAAATCTTTTACAGTTTTCCGTGCCGTCTTCTTCATTGGGTATTCGGCACTGTTGGTCTCGTCGGTGTTGTGCTCGACCTCCGATCTACATTCGGTGCTGTGTTCGCCGGTATTCGGTGCTGTGTGCGCCGGTATTCGGTGTTGTGTGCGCCGGTATTCGGCGCACACAACGGCCTAATCACCATTTCAATGTCAATCATCATTCAGATTAGGGTATTGTTCGTCTCGCTGCTCTCCTCCGTCACTCGAGGTATTATCGATATCAATGTAATTTCCGGTGCATTGATTCCGATTATGGTTTTCTGATTTGTTTTTTTATTTTGAAATATGGTTGCCGAATTGGATTGGTTGTCCATTGTTGTTGAATGTTCGTTCATGCCCTGTCGAATGCGAGTTAGGCTGCAGCCATTCAATACTTGTCTGTTCATAAATGATTGGTGTTAAGGGCTATGAGTTTTTTTTTTTCTGAACGCACTTGTGGATACTTGGGCATCGTATCTGAACGCACTTGAGTGGTTTAGAGGCAAAAATTCACCAAAGATCTTTTTTGTGTGGGTTTAATGCACGGTAAAATGGAAATACAACTCGCTATTCGGTCCTTTTATTATTTATATTCGATAGCATACTACTTTTTTATTCGCTAATAGCTATTTTGTTTCTGTGTGGAAGATAACGTTAAAAATTGTTACAGACTTGTACGCAACTACTTTCGATTGGTGACGAAGGGAGCGTTGAGTTCGAATAAATGTACGACGTTTTCAACTACGAACTGAACAAGTGCATAATATCAACTGATCACATGGAAGATTTCAGAAATCTTGACATGGTAAAACACAGTGTTGCCATAAATACCGCGTATAGTTGCTAGAGAGGCATTGAAGACTGACAATGCTATGAATGATGAGGAATAGACGATTCAAGTTGTTATTTTGATATGTTGTTCCGGACAACAGTTTTGCTACACTATGTCAAAACTATATGCTACAGTTTCTTTCTTTTTTTGGATATTTGAATCACTTATGTAGGGATTAATGCGTTTGACACTCCTGTCTATATTAATGTCAAAGTTTTATGCTACAATGTCAAACTCTTTTGATATGTTGTTTCGAAAAACTCTTTTGCTACAGTGAGTAAAACACAACAAACATTGGAAGACAATCTTTATCTTGTATGCAAACACCGTTTACCATGCATAATATGATAGATTAGTAAGTGTATTCATTACCGAATATGAACGATATAATTTCAGAATATACATGATATAGTTAATGGATGCTTCATATATTAGGTGTTGTATGTTAAAGAGCACAATCATTACACTTGAGGAAACATACGAAGACGATAGTTATCTTGTATGCAAACTCCGTTTACCATAGATAATATGACGGATTAGAAAATGTACTTTTTACCGAATATGAACGATATATTTTATAGAATATACAAGATATAGTAACCGGATATATAATATTTTAGTGTGTCATATGTTAATGAACGCAACATGTACACTTGGGTAATGGAGTTTACACTTTCTTATTTGGTGTTTCAATACTATAACATGTAATCGTATTACAAACAAGATTACCGAAAATAATATTTCTATATTAACGAATATAGTTATAAATATTTCTATATTACCGGAAATAATATTTCTATCAATGGTTCTTTTTTTGGAAATAATTTGTCTTCACAAAAACGGTGAGAATAACACAGCCAACATAGAAAGACGAACGTTATCTTGTATGCAAACACCGATAACCATACAAAAAAATGATAGATTAGTAAGTGTTCTTCTTATTGAATATAAACGATATAAGTATGGAATATAAAGGATATAGTTGCCGAATATATTCGATATAAGTTCTGGATACTATATTGTTCGTGTACCGGATTCAGATGAACGAATTAAGTGCGTATGATCGAGTAAATATAACAAGTAACACCACAGTTGGTTATAGAATTCATTATAGTAGTTCACCGATTACGAAATATCACATTCATCTAAGACAAGTTTCACAACGTACATGATATAAAGAGTGAAACTCTTTGACACTTTCCGGTAGTGAGTACATTTTCCTTGAGAACGACTACACAATATGCGACGATGCAATAGAGTCCCGTCTTGTGTGCATACACGGGAAGATGACAAACGAACATCAAAACCAACCTTTTTAGCATACGCCTTATAAAAATCGATACCTTTCTCCGGTGTCTTGAAACACATTTCTATACATGGATGTATGGATTCATCGTACTGTGGAGTCCAATATTTTGTTTTCGCCGGTGATTGTGTCATGTCTATTGCATCGTTGAGCTCTTCATTTGCCGCTGCTTCATAAAAATCATCCATACTCTCCATGTTAGCATCAATGTCGAATCCATCAACATCTCAATCCCTTTTATTTCCGGAATCTGTAAAAAATTCACTACATATTTATAATCTGATAATTGAAATATAGCTAACGATTACGAGTATGTTTAATGTTTGATGAGTGGGTAAACCATAACCGGTGCCATATCTGTTTTCGTAACCATGTTATAGAACGTATTCGGAAGTATAGTCACATATATTCGTTAATATGAAACCAAATATCTGTTGATATATTAATTTAATCGTGTATGATGTTTCACATTCACTTACCTTCTTCCATCGATGTCGAAAATGTTGCTTTCCAGAATGCCCTACACAAATCAACCGATAAATGTGGACATATAATGATAAAAAAACGTAAGACTGTAAAATGACTCAAGCCGTTTGAAGAACAAAAACCGAGTGGTTGATATTTAGGTAAGACTGCTTCATAAAATTCATCCATACTCTCCATGTTAGCACCAATGCCGGATCCATCAACATCCCAATCTCTTTCACATGGAGAATCTGTAAAAAATTCAATAAATATTTATATTATGATAATTTAAATACGAGTTTGTTTAATAGTTGATATTTAGGTAAACCTTCACCGTCACCGAATCGTATTCTGTGGTATATTCAAATATATTCGTTAATATGAAACCAAATATCCGTTAACATATTACTTTAACTGTTTATGTTATTCCACGTTCAGTTACCTTCTTCCATCGATCCCGAATCGATCTGTTGCTTGCCTGAATCCCCTACACAAATCAACCGAACAATTGAGGACATATATTGATGAAAAACGATAAAATTGAGGACAAATCAACCGTTGTTTGTTGATGAGAATATTGTATACTGAAAAAGATACACTTACTGTTAACTATTCCGGCGAAAATATGTTTAGTTCTTCCGGCGACAATGGAGTGTATGGCGTTTCACCAAAACGTAGCATCCATATAATTGATATTGCTTTGATCGATTTTGTTGATATTAATTGGAAGATTTTGTATATTGTAACTCCCTAAAATAGTGGAAGAAGATCTCATTTATAATTTTTCTAAAATATTGTAATTGCCTTATTTTGGAGAGTGTATTACACATTCCAATGAAGAGAGTGTGCTGAATTTTTCATTGAATATTTATGTTAATTTTCAGCCTTTAGATTAATCAGATCAAGGGCTACTATTTGTTCTCATTGTACACTATAAGGGTTGTTTACATGGGAGTATGATTCTATATATATATATATATATATATATATATATATATATATATATATATATATATATATATATATATATATATATATATATATATATATATATATATATATATATATATATATATATATATATATATACTCAGGACGTAAGTGTACCCAACTCCGTACAAGATGAGAAATTAAATATGTAGATATATATATGAGTACCGAATAATTACACAATTAAATAAGTGGGTGATAAGAAAGTTAAGAATAAATTTGAGAAGCCTTCAGCTGAGGGTAAAATGGTCTTCTACCGTAAGAAAATCTTGTTCCGTAATTCCTTAGCATGAGGTTGGACATCGGAATGTGATTATGATACACATGCCTTATTTGACAAGCGTTTGAGTTACCACGAGTACGGACTGTTTGAGATGTGTTAGAGTGTATTTTGACTCAGGTAAGTCCATGCGACTTACTTAGCCGGTTTCTGGATGTTAGTTGAATGATAATGGTGGTGTGTGCGATGTGTGTTTATAATAACAACTTGTTAGGACGACCGTTGTTGTTATGTGTTAAGGCCCAAGTGTATGTATAACGGGCCGTGACATCACTGCCCAGCTTTGCCAGGAGACTGAGAGGTTCTCTATACCCAGACCATACAGGTACACGGTGAGATGCATCGGATTCACTCCTGATGGGTACACGGGGGCGGAGGCGAGGTTTGGGAATCCCTCGTGTCACAAAATAAGTATCATTAGAGTGAATGACTTAAATGAAGATAATAAATGGATTGTTTGAAAGCATGATGAGTGTTTATTTTATGTGTGTGTGTGCTATTGTTATTCTTCTAATGTTTAGATAACTAGCTAATGGTTCTTGTTGTTGTTTGTTCGCTCCAAACGGTGTGTGCAAGCTTTAAATTTATAACCCTAGACTTAAGCTTAAAACAAGGATGCGAACCCGCAGTGTACGGGTCAATCGTAGTAAAAGCAAGAAAATTCCAGGGGTCGATCACAGGGACTTAGTGAAACAAAGTCCAATACGGTATGCTAGTGTTAATGCTAACCACAAGAGCAAGTATACAATCAAAGATGAATAAGATGTCAAATAAAGCAAACATGCAATTCTAGGGATTAAAGCATCTAGTTGTGGTTCCAACTCAAGATCTATAGATAAGCGGACAAAGCTGAGATTTTTGCATGGGGAAGGTGTTTCTAAAGTGGAGTAGATCACCGGGTAAGTCTCACTACACACTAATCCCAAACCGTAACTCCTATTACCGGGTAAGTCTCAAGGAATTAAGATAAAGAACTATTGCCGCAAACTAACACACCATCTAAGGGAATAGAATCAACCTTTACCGGGTAAGTCTCAAGCTAACTCACAAAGATGGGATGGAAGCACACTCAAACCCCAATAAAGGACAAGCCTTTATTACCTACACTTATGATCGTTAGTATACAAACTAAGGAATTACCGGGTAAGTCTCATCCTAAGCTTGCTTTGAACCAGAAAGGTATAATAAGAATAGGATTCAGCAAACTCTAACACTTAACTTTCTGTTTTAGGTCGGATAAGTCACCTCGGTCAGAAGAATTCCACCCCGGCCGAGATGTTCATCAACCGAACGAGATGCTTAGGGTTAAGGTTAAAGACTCGAACTTTCAGGATCCTACTGGAATCTAAGATTATTCTATCATTGTTTTTCCCACAACCTTCAGCCAATCACCCTAGAATCACACAAGGAAATTTAGCCACTCATCATCATAATGAAAGTATTAAATATATGGAAGAAGGTGAATATTTGAACAAGAAGAATTTAATGAAAACACTTCAATAACTGAATCAAATATCACACAAAAATCGTTCTTTGGATAATAATCCAACAAGACAAGACAATCAATGAAGGAATTGAAGACAATCTTACAAAAACCCTTCAAAAAGCTATAAAGCTATAGTCTTCAATCTTCCTTCAACCTTCAAAAAGGTTCTTCAAATCTCTCCCAAATTGGAGCAGGATCCGGCTGCTGCGTATGTAGGATGTTAATCGATGTATGCAGCCTGTATTTCGGTGTAGGCGGGGTTTTCGAATTGTGGAAATCCAACCCTTTTTATAGGAAAAATAAACCTCCAAAGATAATAAATCTTAAGAAGATATATTCCCATAAAAATAGGTAAAATATATGATTCTGCATATCTCCTTCCTTCCAGAAGCTCAGTCCAAAAATAAAATATTCTCGCCGCGTCCTAGGTGTTTGCCTCGGTCGAGTCGGCGTCTCTGGATCGCCTCGGTCGAGATGAATCTCTGGTCAACCGAGGTGACTCATAACTGAATGTAGAATCTCTCAAAACTGGTCCAAAGTAAATCTTTAATCCATGGTTGTGCTTCCTGAATGTAGCTCCAAATGACTCTTGACTCCTTTTGATCCTTTTTGATGCAAAACGTACCATATTACCTGCAATTACAACGAAACTAGGTGTAGACCTCGATTCTCGCAAAGGTAGATGAAATGGTAGTAAAATCACATAATGTACATACAAACATGCAGATTATGAAAGATAAAACGTCCAAACAAACCCCAAAATATGGACTATAATTCATGCTATCAGTATGTGACACGAGGACCGATACATCCCCGCCTCTGAGTGCAATGTCCAGCTGTATGAGTATCGGTCACACAATCCGTGTACCCTATGGGAGTGGATTGCGCCCTTCCTGTAAACCAGTCTGGCCCGACATCAGAGAACCTCCCAGACTTCAAGGCGGGATGAAAGGGAAAGGTTATCACAGCCACGCAGTGGGGCAGTCAATAGAACATAGGTCGATAAAAACGACAACTCATGCTATCATAGCAAACATATAAAGCACACACCACTCATGCAAACACCCAATATAGGGATGGTAGCTAAGTAAGTCCTACAGACTTACCTCAACCTCGTACTCAGCTCAACCACAACAACCTCCAATTCTGAGAGAGGGCACTGCCTAATAACAAGGCATAAAGAGATGTCACATCTCTTATCAAGCAAAGGGTCACACCTAGACCCAAAGGGATCCATAGGGATCATATACATCCTATAACCTCGAATAGTATGCTAAACCTTAAAGCCACATTAGGGCATATATCCAACTCATTATATCATCATCAAACTAAAAATCCCATAATTACCAGAATAATGTAACGAGCATAATAGAATTTCCAATTATCCATTTTAACCAACTTAAGGTCAATTTATACTAACCCGCAATACGGAAAACGAATAAATTCATAACTTATTCGTTACTAACCCGATATACGATCCGGAAGAAGGTACGGACTCCTGGCGATACGGGGAGTAAGAGCACAATATGAAACCTTACGTTTGATGACTTGCGGTGGTCTGTCGGTGTTCCGATAGCGGTAAACGGAAGCTTTACCAAAAAGCTAACAAACGGAAAATAAATTGGTACCACGTTGAAGAGTACAAGATAAGGGACTCGTTGATACAAACGGATCTGAAAATGGATCGAAGATGGACAAATTATGGAAGGTTGAAGATTGGTTAATACGTTCGCTCGGTTGTTCTCGCTTGTTCACTCTGTAAATGAAACCTTACAAATGAAGGAGATAGGATAAGTGGCAGCAGTCCTCACTACTCATCTATTATATATATATAATATATTATATATGAATGTGTAAGTGAAGAAGGTTGTAGCCGCCTTTTCATTCATTTGTATTTGCAATTCACAATTGCAATTGTAAATATATCCACAGCCGCATATATATATATATATATATATATATATATATATATATATATATATATATATATATATATATATATATATATATATATATATATATATATATATATATATATATATATATATATATATATATATATATAGTATAGATCCTATGAGAACACCCCCTAACGTGAGAACATGAGAACAGATTCGTAATTATTATCAGTTTTGTTACGAATGTGCCATATCGTTTAATGTATTATTCGTAGTTATTGCTGGTTGAGTGGATTATTCGTAGTTCTTGTTTGATTCCTAATTATTATTATTCGTAGTTATTATTATTTTTTATATCTACTCTAAATCTCAACCCTTAATACTCACATCCAACGGTGTATGATTGTTCTCATGTTCTCACGTTAGGGGGTGTTCTCATGGGAACCACACCCTATATATATATATATAGATTTTAGTTCAAGTGAGGAGAGAGCTTGTAGATAGGAATTAGGAGAGTTGTAAGTCATTGAATGAATTTAAATCAATGGCTCTCACACGCTCATCATTAATGGCATTTTTGTAAATTAACTTAAAATCTGGAAAAATACCCTTACGTTCAAATAGTCATTGGTGTTCATACTTTTATATGTCATTGTTCATGTTTTTATACATTGGTGTTCATAGTATTTTTATTCATCAAAGTGTCATGTCCATTTATTCTTTTGTGTTTATTTTATAATGCATAGATGTTCATTTACAGTATATAACCACAAAAAATAAAAAAACTCATCACAAAACGTTAAAAGATGATCTAATATGTTGTGTATGTGTCAAAGTTATAGATAAGTCATCAGTGTTCATACTTTTATGCGTCATTGTTCATGTTTTTATTCGTCAGTGTTCATACTTTTTATGTCATTGTTCTTGTAAATATTATAAACTATTTTTCTATAAGGCATTTTGCCGAACAGTTTGCGTGCACACCAAAAGGAGCATATAGATTATTCAATTGGAGCTATTAGACCAACTCAACATATGTATATACATGTATTTTCTTAATCAAACACAAAATGATTCAAACAAATTTGATTTCGAACACAACATCAATCATAATGAAATATAAACCTTAAGAATGGAAATCTAAATAGTGAGAGTAAAAATTCGAAGAAACAAAACCTGAATCGTCTTGTATTCTCTTTGATTTCACAATTTTTTATGTAATCGATATCTGAATATTATAAACACGATTTAAAGAAAAGCATAATTTTCAAAAAAAATGAATACCATATTATAAACACCATAAATGTAAAAAAAAATGAACATCATATTTTATTAACACGATTTGAAAGAATAGCATAATTTTCAAAAAAAAAATCTGAAAAAAATGTTTTTAAAAAAATACAAAAATGAACAATTAATGTTAAAAAATGAATAGTTAGTGTTGGGAAAAAATGAACATTTATTGATAAAATATGAACACCAATTTTTATTTATAAAAAGAAAATCTAAAAAAAAAAAACGGTGATGTGGCATGCCACATGTCACCACCCCGGCTCTCTTCATTCCTATCTGCAAGGGTCCTCCTCACCGGAACCGGACCCTATATATATATATATATATATATAAAAGTTCACAAGAGATTTTATAGTTTTCGAATTCAAGTCCAACTTGAGTGACTAACACAACTCCACAATCACGACAACCACCCAATCTCGACTTGAATTGCACCCGAGGTCCTCTTCATTTTTGTTGTGATTTATTGGAATAAAAGGCAATTGTCTACTGTTTTATATCCATTAAATATGTCAATATTATTTTAAGTACAATTCTTCTTAATTCAAAACTAAAATTTCTTGGTTCTAACAATTTTTTTCTTCTCACTCCTACATGGCAATTTAAGAACATGGTTAAGATCACCAATGTGAATGCTCTAAGAGCATGTACAACAGATACTCTATTTTAGGGAATGTTAGACTTTTGGAAAATTTTAAGGGGGGTTTATCCAACAAATTCCCTATCACAATCCCTAAAATAGAGAGTTTGGGGAAAATATGCATTTGTTTGTCTATATTTGCAGCAAGGAGAAGCTTCTCCAAATACCTCTCACCTACAAAATTTAACAATTTTCATCTTTATTTTAAAATAAAAAATTAAATGTATACATTACTCTCTATTGTGGAGAAGCTATTGGGCTCGAGATAAAAATAATTTAGAGAAAACGAAAGTTCTTTCTCCATTTTGAAGTATTTTTGGAGAAGCTGTTGCACATGCCCTAAGGTTGCTAAACTCCCGAAAGTCATAGTAAGAAATTTTCTCCGCCTTTTGTCTTTAATACAGAAAGCCCAAAATTTCATATAAGATTTTTTTGGTATGAGGTTTTTCGCTATAAGATTGTGGGTATAATATTTCTAGTTTAAGAACTTATATGGATTGCCACCGTTCTTATCAAATGTTTATATATCCAATTAAATTTATTATATAAAAGGTTGAGATGAGATGAGAGTATTAGGATATCCCTCATCTTTTATTAAGATTGAATCGATATTCGAGCTATCAAAGTTCGTAAATTTATCTTTAAAAATAAGTTATTTTTACCTGACGTTCTTGATATTCCGCCGATCCAAATAGTTGTTACCTAGATAAGCCGGATATATTATATCTTATCCAAATCATTGGTTTATTGAAATATATTATCCGGATTGGCTACTATTATCCAGCTCTC
The DNA here is from genome assembly GCA_033239045.1 of Fagopyrum esculentum. Taxonomy (NCBI): domain Eukaryota; kingdom Viridiplantae; phylum Streptophyta; class Magnoliopsida; order Caryophyllales; family Polygonaceae; genus Fagopyrum; species Fagopyrum esculentum. The sequence goes on along the minus strand of BSUD01000028.1, from coordinate 70,097 downwards.
ACATGTTCCTTCTATTACCGATTTGTTGTAGAATAGAATCTTATTAGACTTGTGTATTGTGTTTATACCTAACAAACTAGTAAAGCCCCCATGTTATATAGACCTAGATGAATCTCACAAAAGAACAAAGTTCAAGTATTAGAGCCTCTGAGCTCATTCTCGAGCTTAAGCAAATTCTTCCGATAACAAAGATGGCGTAGATACTAGTTACTACACTTTTTAAAGTTTAAAACGCGACATGTGCACAGTTGGATCGGACCGGAAACTACTGAAGATACTGTTTACGAGACTTTTTAAAGTTTAAAACACATGAAGATAGAAGTTGCATCAGGGTTGGGCACAATTAGACCGGATCAAAAAATATTGTCCGGCCCTGAATCCTGATCGTACTTGATCCGGTTATGACTGTTTTTTTACCTTTTAGTATTTTTTTTGAAAAATCCATATATACTGTCCGGATTTGAACCGACCCGATCCACAGTTTTCCTGTCCGGTCCGGATCTTTTGCAGAGCTGTAGCTGCATACACAACTGTTATGAAGAGCAATAGCACTAAATAAGAAAATACACGATTCATTGGTTACATGAACCACGTGATCATTATACATTCAAATTAACTTTCTTTAGTGGGTATCAAATTATACTACCAAGAGTCAAAAGAAACGATTTTAATCATCAGGTTAAAGAGGTGACCGGGGAAAACCATTAAATTAACACTAACGATAATATAAACTATTAACTTAATTAACATTAAACTATCATGAATTCAACATCAATCATGAACCACATTGCCAATATAAATCTATAGTATTTTGTGATGAAACTAAGCTCCATCTGTACGTTCTCGAACAAACTTGCTTCACACACATATTTCAAAAAGATAATTTCACACTAACCCGAAAGTTTTCCCTCTTAATAAACAATAATTTGATACATGAAAACTGAAAAGGATTCAAATAGAGCTTAAAATGAGCTCAAGAACGTACGTACACTCCAGCTAAAGCAAACAAATACACCTTCTTGATTAAGATGATGAAGATGTGGGGTTGGTTGATCTTGTTCTTGAACCTGTCACCGTTGCCGACGAAGATGGTAGTAGCACAAGCACACCCTCCACAGCCACGAATCGCGACGAACCGACAAGGTTGCAACATCACCCGATGCGGAGACGTCGAGATCCCTTACCCGTTCGGAATCGGCCCCAACTGCTCCTACAACCATTTTTTCGACGTCACTTGCAAAAACAACTCCGTCCCTTTCCTAACAGAACTCGATGTCGAGGTAGTCGATCTCGTTTCGGGCCTCTACCAGAGCTTTATAGAGGTCAAATATACCTCCGTAAGAGTATGTGGTAGTACAATGCTACCACTATACAATCTTACCCAAGTGTTGAATATTAGTAATGATAGTCCGTTTAGTTTGCTACCAACCAACCTGCAAAGCAACTACTTGATAGTACAAGGTTGTAACACAGGTGCTTCTATCATGACCGCTAATGGGACTACTTTGTATTCTTGCACCCCTATGTGTAACGAGAACCAAGGAGAGAGTTCTTTCTGTCTGATACCAATCAGATATCTCGACGATTCTACGACGTCGTATCAGATTGGCGTTACTGTTGGTAATAACACTACAACTCGTTATGGTAGTACTGCTTGTGCTTCGGTAAGCCTTGTTGACGAATATACAGCAGATTCGTCTTCTGGAGCTCCATCCTCGTATATCTTGCTGTGGACAGGCGAACATTTGAACAAGTCCAAACACTCTAATTGTACCATGAATACGAGTTTCAATACGGTGTCGTGTCAATGCGAGCCTGGATACCGCGGCAATCCTTACGTCCCCGACAGTTGCCAAGGTATGTCCAGATTCAGTCGTAATTAAATTCTATGTCAGCAAAGCATATTTATATATATGCCTAATAATAGTGATGTATGTTTTGTAGTTGCTGAAGAGTGTAAAGAATGTAAAGGAAAATGTGTTGTTGATGCAAGCTTGTACGATTATGCATGGGATGATGATCCTAATCAAATTCAATATCATCGCTGTGAAGCGAAACCTTCAGCACGTCGAGAGTTGGAAATAGGTACGATCTTGTCCCATTGATCGAGGTTGATCTCATGTATACAACTAACAATGTCAACTGCAGCACTCCCTGCAAGCATAGGATCAATGGCTTTGCTCTTGGTTGGGTTTTCATTGTATCAAATAACGATGAGGATGAAGGAGAAGAGAAGGAGAGCCAAGAACTTCAAGAAAAACGGCGGTTTGTTGTTGCAACAGATGACTTCTGTTAAGCATTGTGTTGTGGATAAAACTCTGATTTTCTCAATCACAGAGTTAGAGAAAGCCACCGACGATTTCAGCAAGAAGAGAGTGATTGGCGACGGTGGACAAGGAACCGTATACAAGGGCATGCTTGGTGACGGAAGAACCGTCGCCATAAAAAAAGCCAACAAAGTCGACGGAATTCACTCTCAAGAATTCATCAATGAGGTGGTTATTCTTTCGCAGATAAACCATAGGAACGTGGTGAAGCTACTCGGATGTTGTCTTGAGGCGGACGTGCCTCTACTCGTCTACGAGTATGTCCCTAACGGGATGCTTTCGACGCATATTCACGAGCCACATGAAGACTTCCACATCACTTGGCCAATGCGATTGGAAATTGCAATAGAGATCGCCGGAGCATTGGCTTACCTACACTCCTCATCGTCTAACCCTATATATCACAGAGACATCAAATCATCCAACATTCTCTTGGACGACAAATATAGAGCCAAGGTTGCAGATTTTGGGATTTCAAGAACCATGAACATTGATCAAACACACTTGACTACCAAAGTGGTTGGTACTTTCGGCTATTTCGACCCAGAATACTTTCGTTCCCATCGGTTTACCGATAAAAGCGACGTCTATAGTTTCGGAGTCGTCCTTTTAGAGCTCTTAACGGGTAAGAGAGCAGTCCTGGCAAGCGAGTCAAACGGGCAAAAGAGTTTGGTTTTACGATTCATGGAGCAAATGGAAGCCTCTAATCTTGTTGATATCTTGGATCCTCTCATTGTAGAAGAGAGTATAGAGGAGTTGGTTGCGGTAGCGAACCTCGCAACTCGATGCTTGAACATGGTCGGGGATCATAGACCAAGTATGAAAGAGGTCGTGTTGAAACTAGAAGGGGTGAGGTCACAACAACCTGGGTCTTTGGTGACGTTTTGTCACGATGTTGAGAAGTGTTCAACCAAAACACACAACTACAAAAGTCTTTTGCCTCTTCCTTCCTTCTCATCTTCCTTCTTCACCAATGTCTACACTTCTTCTACATGCAGAACGTTTAATTATTGTGACTGAAACTGAATAGTATATATTCACGGTATTTATAGTGAAGCATGTATATATGTTATAGTATAAGTTATAACAATAAATTGTAGGTATCATGTGATATAATAGACATTCCGAGGTTCCTTCCTGGTGTGATTGCCCTCGTCACGACAAATTCTACACCCGCGGTCGCTACTCTCCAAGTCAAACGATTGGTGTGCCAAACAACCCACAATTCACCTTCATTCTTTGTATGTGAAAAGCACCGATTATGGGTTATTTGATAAATATGGTATGATGATCTTAGTGTTTGTCTTCTCTAAACGATTGGTGTTGCCAAACAACCCACAATTCACCTTCACTCTTTGTATGTAGAAAGTTTGTACATAGAAAGAGTGAATCCCCAAATAGAATTCAAAAGATAAGGAACGCTCTCTTCTTGGAAAAACCCTAACGGCGAACAGGTTAGGCCAACGGTCCCGGAACAGCGTTTCTTTCCGCCGTCTGGTATGGAGGTGGAAACCCCTCCTCCGTCACTGGATTCTAGTGTTGAAAATAGGGGGGAAACAATGAAGGAAGGTGGTACTCATGACTCGAAGGATACTCCGATGCAGGAAGAGACGGAAACCAACGTTGAAGTTCAACCGACACCAACGATAGCGAGTGAAATCCAGGATTCTCAACTGGAAACAAGGCCGGAGACTGCACAACTGCAAGGTATTCCGGAAGGAACGGATCCTTCCATTACAAAAGACGGGCTGAAGGCTATACCAAATCCAGAGAATAAGACCATGCCTTCGTGGAAGGATATTGCTACTGGGTCAAAAGAAACGACCAACCCTGAAGAAACTGAAAGGACTATAGACATGGCTGATTTGAAAGGGAAGATGACCGTTTCCTTTCCTTTTGGACCGGAAGGGGATCCTTTCTTTGAAGTTGAGAAAGACATCTCTGAGGCTCTGGAGAATGAATGGAAGACGTCTATTGTTTTCAAGGTCTTAGCATATCCCATCGCCTTCCCTGTAATGGAAAGAAAGGTTCGTGAAATGTGGAAGCTTGGGAGTAATGTTCAGATCATTGATCTCGACAATGGCTACTTTATAGCCCGGTTTAAGAACGACAGTGAGATGGTATCTGTCCTTACAGGAGGACCATGGTCTGTGTTTGGAAGATGCCTGATTATGAGAAGATGGACACCCGAATTTGTAACAACCGAAGTAATCTCGTCAGCGCCTATATGGATCCGGATATTAGGAATTCCTATGCAATGGTTCAATGAAGCAATACTTTGGAACATGGCTTCTGGTGTTGGTATTCCGATCACCATGGATCATAAAACACTTAAGCTGAATCGAGGAAGATTTGCGAGAATCTGCGTTGAGTTAGATTTAAGCAAACCATTGAAAAAAGCTGTGCATATTAATGGGAGAAAATGTAACATCGAATACGAAGGACTCCAAGTCATATGTTTCAATTGTGGAAGGTACGGCCATTACGCATCTCATTGCCAATTCCAGAAAAATGGTTGCTCTGATCAAAAAGACAAGGAGACAACCCAAGAACAAGAAGGGAAGGAAACGACAACGGACGCTGGGGCCCAAAACTCACCACCGGAGAAGACTAATCCGGCTGAATCTGATGAGGGGCAATATGGACCATGGATGATTGTGAATAGAAAGAGTAGAAATTATAAAGGAAAGGATGGCAATGCTAATCCCACTCAAAAGGGAAGAATTGCTACGAGCAGAGAGGGTGCCCAAATTAAAGCATTACAGAATGCTTCAGAAGGAAATAAAAACATGCAGGTACGTAGGAGCCATGATGGAAATCAGAGTGGGCCCCAATCTCCAATTCAAACAAACACACCAACAGAGGCGGATGGGGACAAAAATAACCATACAAATGGAAGTGAACACCAAAAGACTATTCAGAGAGCAAATACAGACAAAAACAAAAACATGCAGAATGAAGCATCTAGCAGCAGGAATGAAAAATATACAGAGGTACCTTCTAAGATGGTTTTTGAAGCTAATGCTATGACCAAGGAGGAAATGGAAGCAGAGAGAAAAAAGAGACGTAACAAGGTTCGTAATGAAAGAAGAAAGTATAGTCGGAAAACCAAGATAGATATTGAAGGTGGCATTGAAGAAGCGTCGCTAAAGAGACGGAGATCGGACGAAAATAGGGACACCCAGGTCAACTACAGATCAGAGAAAGATAGAGAGCCCTTGGAAGAGGAGAAGGTTAGCAGTAACCAAGCCGTTATTTGCTTAGACAAAATTGGAGAAGATCACCATATATTGGAACATATTGCTAGTGTTGGTACTAGAGCATGTAGCATTACAAATAACAGCAACAGTGAGAAAGTCTCCTTTGGCACCCAAGATACAAATAACACAGGTGAAGGTATGATTGTCCATATGGATGAAAGTGTTGGGATGGCCAAGGTACCTAATGAAATAAATAATGTGGAAAACAACCTCCTGATCATAGCTGACACCTCGAGGATCACTGTGGAAGAAAGTATGGAGTGTGACGCTAGGGAGACTGGTAACGATCATGAACGTGGAATGGTTGTTAATGAGGAAACTCGTTAACTCTGTGCTACTCTTCCTTGATCTTATAGGTGTGTAGCACTGCCTCTACTTTGTTTCCTTATGAATTGCCTCCTATGGAATGTGCATGGTGCTGCGAAGAGTAGTTTTCGTAGAACCGTTAGATACTTGTGTAACTCTCACAAGGTGGATATCTTAGCCATTTTCGAGCCTCGTATCTCGGGAGATAGGGCCCAAAAGGTTTGCGACAAATTGAGATTCAAAGGGTGCTTTAGAGTTGAAGCCAATGGTTTCGAAGGAGGTGTCTAGCTCCTTTGGAATGTTGACACTGTCCAGCTCACTATTGTTAATTCCTGTGAATTCTTTATTCATGCGCGGATTGTCAGAGCGGGAAGCTGTCTCCATCTTATTGTTGTCTACGCCCCCCCTTCGGTCAGCAGAAGGGTTCCCTTTTGGGAAGCCTTGGATAAGGAGTTAGTGGGTATATCTGAACCTCTCATGGTGGGAGGTGATTTCAACTGCATTCTCTTTGATTATGAGAGGACGGGAGGTTCGGGAGGTCTTCATAGAGACTCAAACACATTTAGTGATATAATTCACAACTATGGTCTGTTGGACCTTGGGTATTCCGGATCAGATTATACATGGGATGACTGCAAGACTAGAAATCGGGGGGTTCAAAAGCGACTGGATAGAGTCCTCACAAACCATGAAGGTAGATTGGGCTGGCCGAATGCAACGATCCGTCACTTGGAAAGATTCTCTTCTGACCATGCTCCTATCCTTCTCAAACTCCAACCAAGTGTTATTGCTAGACGGGATAAGCGCCCATTCAGATTCGAGGCTGCATGGATGACGCATGAGGATTTCATCCCTATGGTGAAACGATGTTGGGATCTCCACGCCCATTCAGGTATACCCCTTAATATTCTTAAAAAGTGGCTTATTGTTTGGAACCGCCGGGTGTTTGGTGATGTGTTTTGCAGGAAAAAAACTATTTCTGAAGAACTCATTACCATCCAGAGTATGTCCCCTAGCAATGTCTCTTTAGCCCAAGATTTGAGAAGTAGAGAGAAGTCACTTCAAGATGAGCTTGCTAGAGTGCTCGAACAAGAGGAGATCATATGGTTTCAAAAATCTAGAGAGCAATGGCTCGGATTTGGGGATAGGAACACCGCTTACTTTCATATGTCAACAATCATCAAGAGAAGAAAGAATAGAGTGGAAGGGTTGATGAACACTGATGGTACTTGGGAGGATGATCCCGAGAGGCTTGAGAAGCTGGTGGTGGAGTATTTCAGCAAGCTTTATAGCATGTCCGATAACATCTTTAACGATGTTTCTATACCAATACCGAATGGGTTTCCTACACTTTCTGACGGAGACAAGATTGATCTGTTGAAGCCCATTAATGGTGATGAAGTGTGGAAGGCGATTAGGGGGATGGGAGCTTTTAAGGCTCCAGGTGCTGATGGGTTTCAACCCGTGTTCCATCATAAATGTTGGAATATTGTTGGAAACTCGGTGAAGGCCGAAGTGACCAAGTTTTTCGAGACTTGTTCGCTTCCGGCTGGCTTAAATGATACCCTTATTACCCTCATTGCAAAGGTGGGAACACCCGAGCAAGTCAGTCAATTCCGGCCCATTGCTCTATGTAACGTGATTTATAAGACTATTACAAAGGTCCTTGTACAAAGAATGCGGGGAGTTATCGGAGACCTGGTTGGACCAACTCAGGGAAGCTTCATCCCGGAAAGATTTATACAAGACAATATCGTTCTAATGCAGGAAATTGTTCACTCAACCAGAAGAAAGAAAACCGGAAAGAAATGGATGATTCTTAAGCTTGATTTGGAGAAAGCCTACGACAGAATAAGATGGGATTTCATAGGCGAAACTATTGAGCTCGCTGGCTTTCCTAGGCATTGGGGTTGTATGATACAAGAGTGCATCACCACTACTAGAATGCAAGTGATCTGGAATGGAGAACTCACTAGGCAATTTATACCGGAGAGGGGATTGCGTCAAGGAGACCCGTTATCCCCTTATTTGTTTGTGTTGTGTGTGGAGAGACTCAGTCATTTGATTCTCGAGGCTGTAGATCAGGGGAGGTGGAAACCCATATGCTTATCGAGAGGAGGACCGAAACTTTCTCATCTCTTCTTTGCTGACGACTTGACTCTTTTTGCTGAAGCCTCTAGTGAGCAGTTGAGAGTAATTCTGAATTGTCTTGATATATTTTGTAAGATGTCGGGACTGAAGGTTAATCTACTAAAATCAAAGATTTTTGTCTCCCCTAATGTCAATAGGGAACTGCAGTCCAGAATCCAGAATTTGAGTGGTATCGAGGTCACACAAAACTTAGGTAATTACCTAGGTATGCCCCTTCTTCATGGACGCATCAATAGAGGGACGTTTTCGGTCTACTGGACAAGATTAACTCTAAATTAAATGGATGGAGGGGGAGAATGCTGAGTTTTGCAGGGAGAATTACACTCACCAAATCTGTACTTACGTCTCTTCCGATTTATTCTATGTCCTCTATGCTTCTACCAAAAACTATTTGTGACGAAGTAGATAAAATCTGCAGATCTTTTGTGTGGGGGCACAATGGTGAGAGATGTACACTTCATACTGTTGCATGGCACAAAATTTGTTTGCCTATGAAGTGTGGTGGTCTAGGTATCAAATCCATGAGAGACATAAATATGGCTCTTGTTGGCAAATTGGGATGGAGATTTATAAAGAATGAAGATGGTCTGTGGACACAAACTTTGAAGAGTAAGTATGTAAGGGCTAATGGTAGCAACCATAACTCCCCTTCTCATGTTTGGAAAAGCTTGCTACGTGGTATTAAGGATGTTGTTTTCCCTAGACATAAATGGTGCTTAGGAGATAGGAGTTGTATATCATTCTGGAATGACATTTGGCTCGAGGCAATGCCGCTCAGTCATTACAATACACATATGATAAATGGATATAGCAGTGAGCTGAGTGTCCGACAATGTTGGAGACAAAGTGAAGGCTGGAATTGGAATATTCTGAGCCCACTGCTTCCTGCTGCAATTCTTCTCCGCCTTGTTGCTATTGCCCCTTCCCCGACGCCTGGGACCGTCATCAATGGGGTGCAAGTTGAGGGTGTTCTGGACGAACTCAGTTGGCGTTTCAGCAAAGACGGAAATTTTACCATTGCATCGGCTTACAACATGATAAGAAAAAACGAGGAGATCTGTGAGGTTGATGATATTATTTTTCAGAACGTTTGGCGGATTCAGACACAGGAGAAGATTCGGACATTTCTGTGGAAGATGTTACATGGTGGGGTTTTTACCAACGTTGCACGATACAGAAGACATATATCCACTAGCGACAAATGCCCTTATTGCTTGACTGAATCGGAGACAATGGACCACCTGTTCAGAGGTTGTAGGGTTAGCAGGCAGCTTTGGCGGGACCTTTCTGCACACCATCGACTTACTGGATTTTTCGAGATGCCCTTTGCCGTGTGGTTACGAGGTAATATTATTTCTCCTTTTTATTTTTAACTCCGAGTGTAGGTGGAATGCTATATTTGTTGTAGGTGTTTGGTGGTTGTGGAAATGGAGAAACGAGAAGATCATTAGCTCGTCCCCGTCTAGTGAAGACAAACACACGTTCGTCATTAGCAGAACTAGGGAGTATATTAAAGCCTGGCGACCATATGCAATTCACAGAAGTTTACACACCCGCAGAATCGAGAGGATTAGCTGGGATCACCCTCCTCTGAATGTTATGAAGATCAACTCGGATGGCTCGGTGAGAGAAGACGGCCATGCTACGGCTGCGGGTATTATTAGAAATAACGTTTGTGAGTGGCAACGAGGTTTTGTTGTTAACCTTGGGGCATGCACTGTCCAAATGGCTGAGCTATGGGGTATTTACCATGGGCTCAAACTCGCTTGGGAGAGTGGATACCGGAAAGTAATTGTTGAAACTGATTCTCAGTTAGCAATCACTCTTTTGGGTAGAACGATCCCTCGTTTCCACCCACTTGCTAGTCTTGTGCTTAAATGCCAAGACTTCCTTAAAAGGGACTGGGATATCCAGTACCGTCATGCCTACCGCGAGGCGAACACTATTGCGGATTGGCTTGCTAGTTTTGCGTTTAATTTTCCCATTGGTCTAAGTGTATTGGTTGACCCTCCCGAGGGTATAGTGGATCTTTTATGTTGCGATGTAAGGGGTCAGGCTATCCCCCGTGTGATGACTACTTAGCCTTTTATTTTATGAATAAGAAGCGCGTCCGAAGCGCCGGAGACCACTGACTCTCCTTCCCACCAAAAAAAAAAAAGAAAGAGTGAATCCTAGACTTGCTGTCTTTTAGAGGCCTCTTTCGGAGCATACGCTTCTACTTCAAGTACCGTTTCAGCTCCACATATGTCCTTGCATGTGGCAAGAGGAATGGTATTATGATATAACCAAAAATAAAATAGTCCGAGTTTCTAGATGCATCGAAGTTAACTTTAACGATATTCTAAGCAAATCTCTCCCATCATGTATTCTTTGTTTTCCTTTTTAGTTTTCGTGATTGCCAATCTTTGATTAGTTTTTATGTTGGATTAGAGTGTATAATGTCTAGATTTAGGGATCGATTGATTGCCGTTTGTATTTATAATAAGATCGGGAGTTCTTAGGGGCTGATTGATAACCGCTTTAAACTAACCGTAGTCAATTGGTTGGGTTCAAAACAAGAGTTTTGATTCAACTAGGTGCTAGCTGGGTGAGATTAATTTGAGGCTCTCTAGTTGGGAAATCAAACACCAAGGATAATCCATTCACAGGGTGATTCTGCAGGCTAGGTTGCTATGACAAGACTTGATTGAGATGATCATGATAGACTAACCAAAGAAGGGCCTATAAATTTGGTTCAACTAAGACAATTGTTGATTCAACTAAGACAATTGTTGGACATCAGCACAAAAATGGAACCCTTACCTCATGCAAACCCAATGACATCAGTACGGTGCCTATAAATTTGGTGACACAAATTGACGATTACTCTAATATCTAAATGTCGTCAAGGGACTCCCCCAAGGATCATCACTTTAACCCAATCACAAACCCTAGAGTTCATTGACCAATTATAAGGCAACCATACCAGGTAATTCAGCCAACATTTTCACAATTCTTTGAAATCTTACTCGAACAATACACTGTAATCTATTCTCAGTCAGACTTAGCCATAATGTAAGCCAATTGCAGGAAATTTTATGCGAGGAGCTAAACTCTGGATCGGAAAATGAACCAGAAAACCAACATACGTATTTTGTTAATCTAAAACATCAAAGTAACAAAGGTGGCCAAGCAGAACCAATACACTAATGTAGACAGCTCGTCTGAATGTTTTCAACAAAATTAAAATCAAACAGGAATCAAATTGTACCATATTCCAAAATTTGAGACATTCAAATCACTTATCTCAATCGACGTTTTGCATAATTTCCTCTGCGCTGAACTTCGTCCCCTTATCTTTATCAGCGGCAGCACGGCCCTTCGCCTTGCGATCCAACAGAGATTTGCGATCCTTATCAAGCTTCAGCTTAGTGATAATCACCTTTGATGGATTAACACCGACATTCACAGTTGATCCGTTAACCTTCTCCCTGGTGATTCGCTCGACGTGGATGACCCACTTCTTACGATATACCTGAACAACCTTTCCTTCACGGCCTTTGAAAGTTCCCCTGACGACCTGAACTTCGTCGTCCTTGCGAACTGGCACGGATCGGACGTTGTACTTGGTGCGTAGATCTGTTGAGAGCGGTGCGCTCATCAGAACACGGCGGACGCTTGACGGTGCCGTAAAGTGAGCCTTACGGTTCTTCCTGCGGGAGCTGGTTACCCTAGGGTTGTACTTCATCTTCGCCGGCTAGTTTTCTCTCTCACAATCTCTCTCTCTCTCACTCTTGTGAAGCGACGGCCTGAAGAAAGTCTAGGGTTTTACAGAAGACGCTTATATAAGGTTGTGGATGGGTGGACAGTTTTTGCTTGTTGCATATTTAGGGCCGGTATTCCAAATGAATTGTAAAATGGGCCTGTGATGGGCCCATCTACATATACATGATATACACATGTAATTAATGCCCTTTTTACCCTTGATCTAACTTGTCCAGTAGGTGATAAAGTTATTGTTGACCAAGAGCTTTTGTGATAATCCGCTAATTGATATACTGATCGAGTATGAAGAGGCTGAATAGTATGTTTTTGGAGCTTATCCCGAATGACGCTATAATCTACTTTGATGTGTTAGGTGTGTACCTGGAAGACGGGATTTAATGCATCATGTAACGGAATCTAGTTGTTGCACCGTAAAATAATTGGTTGTTGGTGAGAGATGCCGAGTGAAAAGAGTAATGATTTACTTTATTTGACTTCACAAGTGGTAGTCGTCATTGCTCAAAATTCTACTTCGACGGATGATATCGTGTTTGCCTTTTGGTTTTCTAAGAAATGGGTTACTTACCAGAAAGATAAAGAAACCGGTTATAGAATGACGAGATAAAGGATATGAAGCGTGATTGTTTAATTAATTAATGTATAAGAAATGGGTTACTTACCAAGTGGTAGTCATAACTCATAAGTAACTTCACTTGTTAGATTGTTGTTGAGTCTATTTAAGGGGCTGACACTGGCTATGTTCGGAGTAGTGTTTTTGAAAGAGTTTTTGGGAAACACTTTAAAAATATTAGTTTTGATACCTAATTTGATTTTTTTTAATCAACATTACAATTTAAAAAAGGGTATTTTTTGTTTTTATGTTTTGAGATTTATTTGAATCTTCTTAAAACTGCTTCGAATGATTATGATTTGTATAATGGACGCTTTGCAGGTTGTTTCAAGAGAGAACCCCGTAATTTACAGACTGTGTCTATAATTTTAGTTTTTACCGTAATTGTTTATTTTTAATCTTGTATTTTGCAGGGTTTTGTTGTGTAATTCAGCTATCTGTCGAGACAAACAAGAGTACAGAAATAATAGTGATAAAAGAGACCAGAAATGAATATCTGAAATAATAAGATGGCTGATTGATATAAACATGAGTATGAATCTCTAAAAAGAAAAGAAGTGTGTTCCGTTGAGTTCAGTCTCATAAAAAACAGTAGAGCAGGGAGTGATGGATTCTCGTGGTCATAACCAAAGATTACAACACCAAAAGGCATCTAAAGAAGAAAGATCAGCTGTAGAAAGTAAAAACATTTGTACACAAATGATACATTAAGCAACCATTTCTATGTGATGTGTTTTAAGGGTAGTGTCCAGTTCTTTCGCCAATAAATCGACACCCGAGACCATAACGGGAACCCGAAATCATACTCCAGAGGCTGATCCGCTGCACCTGAAACAGTCATTGGTAGCCAAACGTATCTCGAGTCCTTCAAATCAGCTGGGCTCCACCTATCCGCCATGAATATGTAATAGCCAGGGAAATTAGGTAATGGTAGGACAAATGTGCTTTGAGAAAAGAATGTTGTTTTTCTGAAGATTTTGTTTGCACCGATACACGGGTTCCCTAGGGTTTCCCATGGACCCAACATCGACTCTGCTGCGTGAGCTAGTGCCTCATTTGGTGCCCAACCGCTGCAGCCAGATGTCATCATGTAATAGGTTTGCTTGTGCTTGAATACCGCCGGTGCTTCACGGTGTTGCCCTATAAGGATTCTTCTCATTACACGTTCCACGTCAAGGTAATCTTCGGTTAGAGGTCCGATATGGAGCTCGCTATTCTCCTCTGATGAGTACACAATGTATGCTACTCCATCATCATCCTTGAAGATGGTCATGTCCCTACTTTCGAATCCGTGAGGCCTTTTGCTGTAGAGATACTCAAAGGGCCCAATAGGATGATCACTGATAGCAACACCTACTGATGCCTTGGTGTAATTGGCATCATCAATGTGCATCCACATCACATACTTTCCAGTCTTGTCGTTGTAAATTACTTTTGGTCTCTCAAGAACGTTGGATATGTGTAGATCATGGGTCTCGTTCGTTTGTTCAGCAGCAAGTACAATACCCTCGTTTGTCCACGTCCACAAGTCCTTTGAAGAGTAGCAACCAACGCCAATGACGTCAACCTAAACAAAAACACACAATGTTTCGAATAAGAACTTCAGTGGAACTCAGTACCACATGCATCATGAACCTAACAATTGGCATCTAACAAACAAATGAAAACTACCAATTATGTCATGGTATCAGGGTGTTGAAAGTAAAATGCCTCAATTAAGCTAAGCCGCTGCTTAAGGTTGGAAATAAAAACAAAGCACTTGTCATATTCAAAACCAATCCTGCTATGAAGTGGGGTTCTTGACAAAAAAGTACGGATAAGTCAGTACACTAAGCCCAGAGGAGAAGCCTCATGTTGCATTTCATAAGAATGAGGCCAACCAACCTCTAACCTATATAGAGATAATATGATGTACGGCGCCTATGATCAGCGCAGCTGCTCATAAGGTAAGAAGATCAATTGATCTGGTAGAGTGGCACACAAAAATCATCTCATTACCATAAGACTGTTTGATACTTCATATGCCAACACAAGAATCATCTAATTTCCATATCCTAGAATAAGTTTAGGCTAGATCATAAAGATTTTCCATTTTTGCAAATGAACATGTGTAGAGTGCAAACTTACCCGTGCTGCTCCTTTTTTATGGGACTGGTAGGTTGGCCCATCTTTATATTCTCCATACCAATAGTACGTTCCTGATTTCTTATCATATAAAATACCACCACCATGAGCTTGAATCGGATGTCCATCTGTATCTAACCAAATTCTTCCCGGATAGTAGTGGAAACTGGTGTTACCCATCTCTTTTCTTGGATCAACAGCACTTCTCATATCAGGAAAGAAAACATGCCGAAGCTGAGAATTCTCATCAAGAAACTCATCAATCAAAGTAGTACTACCCTTCTTCGGCCTCCTCTTAGCAGCACGAGGTGATCGCCTTCCTCTCGGCGGGGGAATTTGGATGTTCTCCTCTTCTACAGCTTCAAGCTCGTAATGCTTCACCGTGCGCACTTGCAGCTCCCCACTCGCAACTTCTTGAGAAGGAATAAGGGAGTAAAGATGCAGAATGAGAAGGCAACCAACCAACGTCCAAATGAGAACTGGTAACGAACATTGGTTCCCTATGCTCGAGAAACGCATATTGCTCGATTTCCTGTATTTGTTTCTCATGATCCTCAATTGCTCTTCCATTTTATCTCCAATACATCGCTTCTGTTAACAAAATGTAACCTATTCAGATAAAGAGCCTGGTTACCACGCTACTATGTATACATAAACAGTTGTACAGTACATTTGAACTTGGCACAAATCAATAAGATGTACCTATAACCAGGGTCAGTTTCCATTATACAAATCAATAAGAACAAGAACAAAGCGGAAAATCGGGGACGTATTAGTGAATTAGCATTAATTACCTACCTACTTAGAACGGAATAACATTTTAGCCCATATCGAACGGATA
Source organism: Fagopyrum esculentum (assembly GCA_033239045.1). NCBI lineage: Eukaryota > Viridiplantae > Streptophyta > Magnoliopsida > Caryophyllales > Polygonaceae > Fagopyrum > Fagopyrum esculentum. The sequence goes on along the minus strand of BSUD01000028.1, from coordinate 54,713 downwards.
AAAAAACAAAAATTATAGAATTTAGATAATCAACCGTACCAAAGCCAAAACAAACAACTAATTAGCAAAAAATAAAAAAGTTTCCATTCGAATCTAAAAACAATGGAACAGCAGATCACAAGCGATGTAAGAGAAACCAAAAAGTCAAAGTAAGTTACCGAGCATGAGCCGAGAGACGAGACAATTAGAAGGTTCAGACATTCGTTTAGGGATTGTCCAGCTGATAATTAATCGGGAATTGGCGAAGCAACTGTTTTGCGGCGAATGAATGAAGTTGGACAGTGAAGCAAATTGATGATTCTGAGTCCTGAGAAAGCAGGGTTGAAGATTTTAGGAAAGTGCGGGAGGATAGAAGGTGGTTGGGTTGGGGAAGAGATGAACTGGATCTGAGGATAGCGACGAAGATTGACTGAGGGTGACGATGACTTCGCAACCAGAGGGGATCGCTTTCCCCTTTCTCTTGGGATTGAAGGGTTTTTCAGGATTTTCATGTGATATTTTTAACGGAAAAAAGGAAAAGAAAGGGAGGGGTTATTCTTCGGGTTAGGGCTGGCAATCATTTGGGTTTTGACAAAAAAGGACAAAAAAACATGCTTTATTAACGAAGATGCTTCATTCAAGATCGTGTTAATATATTGAAAAAATGAGTGGGAAATAAAATTAGGAATAAATACTCTACAAGGAGTCGAATGAAATATGAAAACTTTTCGCAATCGTAATAAGACTTTTAAATGAATCATAAGGTCTTGAAGTCGAACTTTGAAATCTGTGACGTTAAATGTATCTCAACGCCTTGAAGCGAATATCAATGTCTTAAACCTGTAAAAATTGTTAGTCACAATTTCAAACGATCAAATAAAGTGCGGAAATAAAATAAAGATCGACCCACGATATGTTTACGAAGTTTGGCTCTAACGCCTACGTCTCCGCATAGGGTTTCCGACCCTATGATTTAACAATCTGTTATTCTGCTTCTTTACCTTGATGCAACCTAGAAGAACTTCCCGTATGTGACACCTATTTCATTTTTAGTTTATTACCGGTTAATTAACTCTATTTAAAGCAAAAAGTGGAAAAGCGAAAAACGTAAAATTTTAAAATTTTATCTTACAACATATATGCATACCGACCATAGGATCTTCTATCTAAGGAAAGAAATAAAACGGAATAAAAACAGATCGGGCGCGATCTGGAGTCAGCCGCAGGGGCGGCTGACCTTGCCGCGACTGGCCACAGGGGCGGCCCTCTTCACCGCGAGGGCAGTGAAGGCCAAAACTGGGGCGTTACAATATATCTCACCTTAGAAACATTTTTCTTTTGCAATCCCAACTCTGTCCGTAAATCTTTAGAAGTCTTGAATCGAAAACCACAATTGGACATCTTGATCTTTGGAATTTGCTCTTTCCCAATATTTACATACAATCTTGTTATTTGTCTTTTATTAATTGCAAAAATTGTCTAACTAGATTTCTTTATTTCTTGATTTCACCATAGTCTTTGTGTTTGACCCTGGAATACTTGTTTTTACTGGGATTGATCCGTACACTGCGGCTCCGAACTTCGTAGGCATAGGCGTTTCACTAATTATCGCTTCTAATCTCAAATCTTTCTCTTCTACCCGATCTTACGGACTCCGTGTTGTAGTTCCTCAATCATATTGATCTTCTCTTCTACTTTGACCTCAGGGAGGATGCAATCTTGACACTTTTGATGCCTTAAATGCCTGAAACACGTAAAAGCCAAGGTAGATACCAAAATACATAAAGTGGATGATTTTCGTATAAACGGAATATATGGGATGAAAAAAGGGTATAATATTCATGAAAAATATGTAAAATGTGTTACATTTAACACTTATCACCAGACGCGAGGGAATTTAGGAGTGTGTATGCGGTATCAAGGTGTGCTTGGCGGTGAGCTTCGAACTGGACATTTTCTTTTTGGTCGCGGGCTTTGCTTGGATGGTTGTTGGGAAGTCAAGGAATGTGAATTTCGAGTGCATCGGAACCCATGGGATTATATCACTTTCACATGTCATATTCAACCAAGATTTATTCAAGAGTCTTATCTACCCTATCATCATCTATCATCTCTTCCCTCCTCCCTATTTTTTCTACACCTTCTTCATTAGATTCAGTAATCTTTCTAACATCTCCTTCTCCTACACATGAAACACCACCACTTTTTGATCTTGATATACCTTCCCCTCCTTCACCATTACACATTCCTTTTTGTTCATCCAACATTCATATTCTAATCCTCTCAATACATACACCATACATTTTGATTCACCTAATTCTCCACCTATTTCTTCTGATGCACTACCTATCCTTCGACGATCCACTCGTGTTATCCAAGTATATGTTATGATGTCCAATGCTTAAGTAAATTCATGCAAATCCCTACACGTCTCATATGAATGCTCTTATCTATACGTTGCATTATGTGCAAGGCACAATAGGAAGCGGAATTCTCCTCGAAGTGTCGGTGGTTATATTGTTCTCCTCGGGTCTTCTTATGTATGTTGGAAATCTAAGAAACAAAGCACCGTATCTCGCAGATCAATTGAGGCCGAGATGCTGAGATACCTGCTTAAGTTGCTTGCTTCAACATTTGGGCTTGTCTCCTCCTCAACCGGTTCATTTTTATTGTGATAACGGTTGCGCAATTCAGATTGGCAAGAATCCAATGTTCCATGAGAGAACCAGACACATAAAGATTCCTTCATCTACAACACATCTCTACCCATTATCAGTTGGCCGACGTTTTCACTAAGGTTATAACTTTTGTACACCGATCGCTCACCAAACAATGAATGTTCCCATCTCCTAGTTTGCGAGCTGGGGTTTTGAAAATAGTACACGATGATATCATCCGTTCATGTCCTTAGTTGATCTCAGTCGTTCATGTATACAAACATCATTACAACCGTTATGTACACTATATAATGTCAAATTTGATAAGAAATAAAGCAATCAATTCATTTCTCTCTCATATATTTCTTGAAGGAATTGTGTCCTTTATCCAATGTGCAATTACTGATGATGAGATAGGACATAAAATATAAGGATACATATAATCCGATAATATTAGGGTTCATGACGTTTTGCTAGAAGTTAACCATGATCAGTACATTTATATGATAAAATGTATTGCTAGTGTTATCAGGTCTACGAGGTCACACCATAACGAGCATGTGAACTGAATCAATTGATGAGAGAATTACCATATAGGAGTATATGGTGGAAAAGGATATATTTTGTAGGAGTACAAAATATATTATGGAGTTGGTATTTAATAATAGATAAGGGGTTATTTATTTATTAATTACTAAAATATATGATATATATTTTAAGGTTGGGCTTTTTAATAGTTAAAAAGTCCAACCCTAATTTGATATATTTTTATTGATCGATTGATACGGAGAAGAAGTCAGCCGTGTATTACGTATCACAAAAATCAACGGTGTTCTTCTTCCCTTTCGATCTCTCTCAAAAACTTCATCCTTTGTTCTAGTAATCGAAGGTTAAGGCGATTCTTGTTCAGTCTTGGGTGGACCAACTAGAGGAATAACACTTGAGACTCTACATATCCTTGAAAGAGTTATTGAACATGCATCAAAAGATATTTCTTTTCTCCCTTATCTAATCTATTATGCATGCGATCCTTGTTTAGATGTTTGGGAAATTGTTTCCTGAAATTCCGCTTTTACACATCTAAAATCCCAACATTTCTCTCTTTCTCAAACACTCTCATATACCGATTATAACATTGTGGGCCATTAGGTATGCCTCCACGATCCAATGAGAGTTTGCATCGAATTTGTAGGAACTTTGGAGTGAAAAACAGTTTTGTAAGAGTTGTAGTTTGCAGGCATGAGTATAAGAGGTGGGTTCATCTGGAATGGTGTTTGTGGAGAAGTAGTTGATCTTTTCCCCTGGCCAACGATGATGGTGTGAGTTAGACTTGTACAAATTCGGGCCGGCCCGTCCAGCCCGCCCGCCCGCCCGGGAAAAAACACGGGTATGGACAACTAGTTTGGCCCGTTCGGGTCTGTCCCGGCCCGTATTTTGGTGGGACGGGCATGGGTAAACATTTTGGCCTGCGGGCCAACCCGGCCCGTATATAATTTTTTACATATAACTTTTTTTATACTAGTATGGACGCGCGTGCTACGCACGCGCGCCGTAAATTACAATCGAAAAAGTTGTCGGCTAATGATCGAAAGGAGAAAGTTTTATATTACAACGATTCGTAAAATTGATTATTAAATGATCGATATAAGAAAGCGCAACATTTAGTTAAATTACATCATACACATTAAAAAAAGGTAACTATACGAATACCTGTTTCATCGATTTGTTCCTATGTAATAGTGGTGTGCGCTAATGAGAAGGTGTTAATTATCAAGAAGATTTTGCAAATGGGAGATCGTTGTCACCATGAATAGATTTACAAAGTCTAAGCTCGTTGCGTTCATTAAGATCGACGTTCTTAAGAACTTCTGCGTACATATCCATTTTTGGTCCCGAAAGTAGCATATTCGCGGAACATAATCTTCAAGTTGATCACACCAGGACAGTACAACTATATTCTCGATTGCATTTGAATCGGATGTCCATCAACTAATGAAACCCATGTCTACAAATTAATATTTACACTGATGCACAATTTAACACGCAAATTGAAACTTTTGATTCACCAAATGAACTTCGTTGATTCCATGTTTAACAAAAGAATACATCTTTTATTTTTTGACACGATTCACTGATATTTAACAAATTATGTCCAGCATTTCAACTTGTACAAAGAGAATATAGTATTCTCTAATAAGCAAACTATTTTAATAAACAAAAATGTATTACATGTACTTTAGTCATTGTATTATTAATCAAATTTAATTTTAAATTGTTTAAATTAAATTTATCATAATAATCCATTAAGAACCGATAAATTTATCATAAAATCACGGATTTAACATATTTTAAATTGATGATTTATAACTAATTAGTTTTCTTACCTATTATGCTAAAAGTCTTTGTTAGATTATCGAGGCGATGAAATTTATACCTAATGGTCAACAAATATGCAATAATTTATATTTTTTGTAAATGCCCAACCATCTTATTTTAAACTTCTAATCTATTATAAAGATAATTGTCCAAAATGTTTTTTATGTATGTAATAATACAATATAAACAATTATATAGATAGTGTCCAAAATAAAATGTATAAAGAAAAAGTATGTTTATGATATAGATAAGACTTTAGATTTGATTAGATAGATGCATATATAATTTCATGATCTGAATAAAAGTAATAGTTCAGCAATAAACTTTGATATCCATAGAAAGTGATGCAATAAGCAAGACCATAGGTTTCGCAAGCAACGGAGTCCCAAATGAGTTTCCCAAATTACCTGATTGCATTAGTCAAAAAGAATTTAGTGAATGAACACATAAACTTTTACAGAAATAAGTTAAAGATTACCATGAAAATGCTTATAAGAAACATGAAAACTACCTGCAGCACAGGTTTCCAAGATCAGGGCCCTGATATGCCATAGAGGTTAGGTGAACCTTACAAGTATCCATTCGAGTGTTGATCCCAGCAGGAATGTGATTAGTATATTAAATGGCATGAACCACCTGATCAAGTCAGGATTAATATCAAATTCAATTCAAAATATGCTTCAAATACAGTTCATCAGTCAGAATATGTTGAATGCTGTAAAAAAGAAAGTAGAACATAAGAAAGAATTTGTCTGAAATTGTAGATTGCTGCAGGATAATGGAATATAAAGCTACAAGATAGAACAGAGAAAAATTGTCTCGATAGAATTGATTCATGATACATATCATACCCAATTCAGAATTTTAGGAAAAGAAACAAAAGCTAAGGGACTTGCAGGGAGTCTTACAGTAAAGAGAAAGTAATATAGACCTAAACAAACAGTAAAGAGAAAATTAGGGTTAGGGACTTGGGGTTTGTAAATCGAAAAACTAAGAATCTTTTTAGCAATTTGAAACCATAATCTGAACGAAAAATACCAACCTGCTTAGGTTTGTAAATCGAAAAACTGAGAATAGAAAATAGACCTATGTTCCATGACGCATGCACAATCGTTGCCATAACCAAAACCATATATAGGATGAATGAAGCAATTTTATTGCGTATCATGCTTAATTAGGAGTTTATGGATGAAACAACTTGAAACCTAAGATTAATAGAAGCATTTGAAAATAACATCTCAATTAAGAAGCTGCATGGTGTCAACCTTGTTAGAGTTTAAGGGTTTCTGCAAGCAACAATCTAGACCACAATTGGCAACTCCTCTAGTAGATCCTCTGAAGTACATGCAACCATGCCAACAATAGCGCTTCTCACCTCCATAGCCCGCAACTCTCTAGTAGCCTATACAACATACATTTAAATATAAGATACACAGAGTATATAAGTTTGCATATGCTGTTAATTAATCACTCACAACAGTACCTGAATGCCATTCTTAACGGGCATCTCCAAGTCCATAAGAACAAGGTCAAAGCACTCTCCACTTCTGATGATGTCGACGGCTTCTTTCCCGTTGTTGACACTCTTAGTCTTAAGGCCCTTCCTCGCCAACGAGTGGCGAGCATGGAGAGGTTGCTGCCTTAGAAACCGGTGGTGCAGTCAACCAAATCCAATTCAGCTTCAGCTTCAGTGCCCTCCATGATAGCCGCAACAACAAATGGAGGTGGGACATATATGACATAAGCATATTGTTGTAACCTTTGCTTCTGCAACTGAGTTGAACACTGGAGTTCTGCAACTGAGTTGAACACTGAAAGTCCCAAATGTTCGGTTCCACCTTTCTTTGGTGTTACACCACCAACCTGTTTCAAAGATAAGAAGATGATTGTATTAATAGACCATTGTATACAAAATTAACAATAACAACCCAAATTCCAAATCAAAATCATGATTTCCAGAAGTAGAAATCCAAAATGAGAGCCAAAAGCTTATATGAATGAGTCAGGTAGTTTCACTCACTTCCATCATTATCGATGCCATGAAGGAACTTCAAGTGTTCGAACAAAGAACACCACAAAAAAATAACACAAGATTAAGTTAGTCTTCATCAACCAAGCAAAGTTTCAAACATAAGATTCAATCCTCAACATAGAGTGGCCAAAAGATTTATATAGCCGACCATAATCTATGTGATTGAAAAGTTGAAACCATGTCAGCTAGGTGACCACAAGCATCAAGTTCTAAGTCATCAAATTAGCGGATCTAAACTATATCAACAACTCTAATCACGCTTCAAGTAGAATTATTCATACAATTAAGAGGATAAATCAAGATGAGCAAGAGACACTAAAGGATCGTCAGCATTGGATGCAGTCATTACTAACAACCTATCATGGTTCTTCAATTTGATTCTTTTTAATGCTTTTATATTAACTACAGAAAAGTTAATTTTTCTAAATGAATGTCATATGATGGTATTCATTTATTAAAAACTATAAACAACGATGGTTATTTGCTGCAGCCACCATCCGAGTTGTTTGAGGATCCTCAGCATTGGATGTAGGCGTTACTAATAAACCCACATCGCCTTCGGTCATTATAAGCTTCTGATTGGTCTTTGGGTGGGGGGAGGAAGAGCATTCTGATAATATTTATAGTTAGAAATTGACATTTAAATCTAAACAGATGATCAGATTATGGAATTTAGTAACAAGCACTAAATGATGATGTGAGGAGTAATACCTCCATATTCATTGTAATCAAAGGTCCTTCAGCTAGAATGTCAATTTAGCAACAAAACAAAATTTACAAAATGAATAAAGCAAAGCTTTTTAGAACTTTTTGGAGATTCGACAATAATCAAAATCCAGTACTTTCAAATATAAGAAACGAAAACAATAAAAAAAAACACAAAAGAGAGATGTAAAACATGAGCACAAATGTATTTAAGACTCGCATGGTGACTTTCATAGCTCATTTGACACTCTTCCTATGTATTAACTTAATATGAAATCAATCACTTAATTGCTTTCCTGAACACACCTGCTGATTTCATAATTGAAAGGTAATCTATTGATTGGTTGCATGTTATCTCATTTATTTACTTGATACGGCAAAAAAAAATAGCAGAAAAGAAAAAATAACAAAGGAAGAACACCAAATTTTAAAACAAAAATCAAAAGAAAATGAATTAAAGTGAACCTGTAAGTTGATTGCACATCAAATTAATTAACTGAATATTCTTCAATTCACCTAATTCAAACGGAATGGGATCTTCAAACTCATTGCAACCCAAAATTAGGGTTTCAAGTGACAATAACCGCCCGAACTCAGTTGGAAGCATGGCCATGAGATTGTTTCCTGAAATCAAATCGAAGGGGGAATTAAACAAATTAAAACATTTCTTACATGATTGCTCTAAGAACTCAATTTAAAGCCTACCTGCAACAACCAATGATTCAATTTGATAAATCTTAGCCAAAAAACGTGAAGCTTTAGAAAGTAGAATATATTGCCAATTTTTTACCCTAAATTATGAACCTTTTGGACCCTAGCGAATTAAAGCATAAACACGGTAATATGAAGTCATTGAACTTACCACCATCTGCGAGAAGTTTGAAGAATCGAGAGAGCGATCATGGAATCCATCGCTTGAGGCTATAATCGTCTTCCAAAGACCTCGAACTGGGAAATGAATAGGGAGTTTTGGATCTTTTGTGGGTTATATTTTATGGACAAAATGGAACCGTCTATCTGGAGAAAGTGAAGGAGGAAGGGGAAGCTATGGCCATGGAGAATCGAGACTGAGAGAAGGAGAAAAATAAAACTTCGTTGAAAGAGAAAGAGTGAGTCGGCGAGAGTGCTTCGTGGGAGAGTAGTGCATCCCCTTCTGGAGAAAGAAACACATGGAGACTTAGGTCATCGTCTGTAAAGAGAAGAATGGGAGAACTGGGCGGTAGGAGATGCCACGTTTGAAGACGCGTGTAGCCCATGCAACCCATACGTTAATCAGCCCATTATTGCAGTATTACCGACTGGACCGTAATATGAGAAGATTTTTCATTTAGTTTGTTTGGAGTATTTTAACGAGTTATACACATTTGTAATATAAGATTGTAGGGCTAACTTGACTGTAATGGTACTTGTTGTTAAGCATGTCCACGGGTCACGGGTTTTGACCTGGCGGGTTACGGGTAAGGGTCGAGGTGATCCTTACCCGTGACCCGGCGGGTCGACCCGCCAAAGCTCAATTTTGAAAAAAAAAATCTAAAAAATAGCCGTTGGCGAGTCGACCCGTTGGGTCTTCCCTTTTCTTTATTTTTTTTTTAAAAAACCGGGTTTCAAAACAAAAGGGTCAACCCGGCGGGTTGGCCTTTTACACGGGTCCGGGTCACTCTTTCCGGACCCTCGACCCGTGGACATGCTTACTTGTTGTTGTTTAGATATTTGGATTTATTCATTTTTGTGTGTTGATTGTTGTTAAAACTTGTTAATAGTGCACTATGCAAGTATAATGGGATTGAAAGTGTGTTAAATACACTATATCACTTATTTTGAATGATAAATTTTGAGGAAAAAAAAACACATACGGGTCATCCGGCCCGGCCCAGCAGCCCGCCTGCTTTTTTACATGGGTGAACATGAACAGCGTTTGTGGACCGGACCAACACCTTCCGGGTAAGGTTTTTAGACATGGCCCGGTCCGAACCCAACCCGAGCCCGCTTTTATGCAGGTCTAGTGTGAGTGTTGGAGGGATGTAGGGGAGCGTCAGCTAGGGGATTGTTGGTGATGGGCCTAACGGATAAATTGTTGGTGATGGGCTTGTGGGCTTAAGGTGGTGAGCTGAGGCAAACGGGAATTGATGCTCATGGAAATGCAAATACGATGATGAGTGTACTTAAGAAGACAAATATAGCCCTTCCAGTTTGGAGCATTTCATAGGAAAACACATGGTTTGGATCAAAATCCCTAAAAATCATCCAAAATGCTACCGTACGTTATTCTTCAATTTTGTACTTGCTCCAAACTTGTATGCATTTTTTTGTCTTTTTTTTATCCATTTGTGATTGATGATATCTTGATGCATTGTTAGGATCATTTCAATGAAACTATTAGGACTCACAACACACCATTTTATCCATTTTGGTCAAATGTTCATGTCTGCCTACACTATTTTATTTCGATTGCCTCTTTTCTATAATACATTGATTTGATGGAAGTATATATATATATATATATATATATATATATATATATATATAGTATAGATCCTATGAGAACACCCCTAACGTGTATACATGAGAACAAATTCGTAATTATTATTAGTTTTGTTACAAAGGTGTCATATCGTTTAATACATTATTCGTAGTTATTGTTGGTTGAGTGGATTATTCGTAATTATTGTTGGATTCCTAATTATTATTATTATTCGTAGTTATTATTAATTATGATATTTACTCTAAATCTCATAATTAATAATAATTAATAACTACGAATAATAATTAGGAGTAATCCATTCAACCAACAATAACTACGAATAATCCACTCAACCAACAATAACTACGAATAATACATTAAACGATACGGCACCTACGTAACAAAACTAATAATAATTACGAATTTGTTCTCATGATTACATGATAAGGTCTGTTCTCATATGATCTACTCTCTCTCTCTATATATATATATATACATATATATGAAATTTTATGATCATATATGCCTAGGGTGGGCAACGGATCGTTCCAATCCGAATACCTGGATATTCGAATATAAATTTTCATAAAACTCCCGATCCGGATCCAATCCGTATCCGGTGTATTATATATATATATATATATATATATATATATATATATATATATATATATATATATATATATATATATATATATATATATATATATATATATATATGTTAACTCCACCTTGATAAATAAGACATTACTTATGGTTGATGAAAGCCAAAACCTTGGTTTCCAGGTTTTGGTAAGATCTTACAAGTGTTGGTAAAGTCTTTACAGTGTCAGGTAAGGCCTTACCATAAAAACCTTGGTTTCCAGGTTTCAGTAAGGCCTTACATAAACTGGTAAGACCTTACCAAAACTGGACAGAAACTAAAATTGCGCGGCGTACGTACAAGTGGCTTTCCTTCTTGTTGAGTTATTTAAGGGATTTGATTTTAACAAATCTTTGATTTGTTTTAATTAAATCTTCTTAAGATAAAATTGGAAGATTTCCTAACCTCAACAAAAATTGATTGACGTACTTGACCGCTTGACTTCAACAAACAAAATCTCAACAACCCAAGATCTCAACAACCCAAGATCTCAACAACCCAAGATCTCCTAAGATCATGCAGCCAAGATCTTCTTCAACGTTAAACTCAAAAATGCTGCTGATACGCTTGCCTATTTAAAGAGACAAGGAAGGAGAAACAAAACACACATTCATTGCCTACTTCGAACACCGAGAGATAAATTCTACATATCTCACAAAGACCCGATCTCACATTCGAAGCTTCATCATTATACTTCCCTGAGGAGTGTGAGATCTTTTTCGAGCTGATAGTACAATTCAA
>BSUD01000028.1:25934-43109 GCA_033239045.1 Fagopyrum esculentum | reverse complement strand
GATGATACGCATGAGAAGTTGCTAATTGTTAATGAGAAGCTCAACCAGTTACTGTTTTTGACATCTCTAGCTCATAGGGCAACTACTACGATCATGCCTTTGGATGAGGATGCTGTGGAGCACATTCAAGAAGTGTGTCAAAATGTTGTCATCAACTGTGAACGCAAGGTGCTAAAAAGAGGGATTCTTCGACCCATTGAACCTGAGCCGACTATCTTGACAGTGGAGGAATATGGCTTGGTTAAGAAGTACAGAAATGATCAGGAAAAACAGTTAGCCAAAATGATGGCTTGGACCACTACTGGTGAGGCACAAAAGAGATGGAGGGAAAAAGTGCGTGCTCGTTGTCGTAAAAGACGAGCTGGGTCTTCTTCAAATTACGGGCAATGGTTTGAAGAAGTGGTTGAAGTCTCGGATGATGAAGATTGACCCTTTTAAGTTCTAAATTTTTCTTGCTGAAAGACAAAAAGGGGGAGAATATTTGTCTTTTGAAATGTTTTGAAAACTCTTGGTTTGGTTTGGTTGTTTTTGGTTTTGAAAAACTTGCATTGACTCGATAGTTTTCAAAATTTGATCCTACATATGCGCTTATGTTATATTATATTGTTTGTTGTTGTTCAAATGCAGGAAATAGATCATAAGTTTTGTCTTTCATCAAGGGGGAGATTGTTAACTCCACCTTGATAAATAAGACATTACTTATGGTTGATGAAAGCCAAAACCTTGGTTTCCAGGTTTTGGTAAGATCTTACAAGTGTTGGTAAAGTCTTTACAGTGTCAGGTAAGGCCTTACCATAAAAACCTTGGTTTCCAGGTTTCAGTAAGGCCTTACATAAACTGGTAAGACCTTACCAAAACTGGACAGAAACTAAAATTGCGCGGCGTACGTACAAGTGGCTTTTCCTTCTTGTTGAGTTATTTAAGGGATTTGATTTTAACAAATCTTTGATTTGTTTTAATTAAATCTTCTTAAAGATAAAATTGGAAGATTTCCTAACCTCAACAAAATATGATTGACGTACTTGACCGCTTGACTTCAACAAACAAGATCTCAACAACCCAAGATCTCAACAACCCAAGATCTCCTAAGATCATGCAGCCAAGATCTTCTTCAACGTTAAAAAAATTGCTGATCTTCTTCTACGATCAAATATGCTGATATGCTTGCCTATTTAAAGAGACAAGGAAGGAGAAACAAAATACACGATTCATTGCCTACTTCGAAAACCGAGAGATAAATTCTACATATCTCACAAAGAGCCGATCTCACATTCGAAGCTTCATCATTATACTTTCCTAAGAAGTGTGAGATCTTTTTCGAGCTGATAGTACAATTCAACAAGGATCATACAAACCGTTTTCATTTCTAGACACGTTGGATACGAGTGTTGTATCTGGAGTACTTTAGTTTTTCTTTTCGAGTGAGTGAGTTGCTAGATAGGAAGTGTAAGACTTCTGAGTTTAGAAGAGGGAAGGTCTTCTGAAGGTTGTATCTGGAACTCATCAAGAAGAAGGAAAATAAAGCTACTTGAATCCTAGGGTTGAATCAATCCTAGGCGGGGACTAGGTCGTGTTGGTGACCGAACCTCGTTAACATATCGCGTGTCCTTTACTGCTCTTTATATTCCTGGTTTGTCTAAATCTTTACACTTAATTCCAATCTTAGAGAAACGTGTAAGGTCTTATAATTACGAGTAAGACTTTATCTCAATTGATAAGGTCTTATCTCTTTCGATAAGGTCTTACCTATCCTAAGATTGCGAAAAGTTTTCATACTCTATTCATCCCCCCCTTCTAGAGTATTGGATAAACTATTTTATCTGCCTATTCCGCATTTCAATATATATATATATACACTTTTTCCCGAACCTAAACCTAAATCGGCCCAACTAAAACCACATAACCTAAACCAGCGGTTTGAAACACTATTTAAAAAAAAAAAAAAAATTAAAATGCAACGTTTTTTGACAACCGTCGGTTTAACCGACGGCTACATCCGTCGGTAATAATCGTCGGTAAACCGACTGTTTGTCAAAAAAAATTAAATAAAAAATAAAAAAAAGGGTCAACCGTCGGTTTAGGTTTGGCCAAAGGCCAAACCTAAACCTAACCCGCTAACCTACGGTTTGGGCCGGTTTGGCGGTTTGGTTCAAACCGGACCCATGTCTATCATATATGCCTAGGGTGTGCAACAGATCGTTCCAATCCGAATACCTGGATATTCAAATATAAATTTTCATAAAACTCCCGATCCGGATCCAATCCGTATCCGGCCGGATATTTGACACTTTTTCCCGGATCGGATAATTATCCGCGGATGTCCGGTTGGTCCAATTTATCCAAAATATAATATCCGAAAATGATTTTAGCCGGATCGGATTATTATCCACGGATATCCGGATGATCCGTTTGATCCGAATGACTTTTGTGTTGACCCGCTTGATCCGAAAATGATTTTAGTCGGATCCGGATATCCGACTGATCTGTTTGATCCGAATATCCTTTTGATCCGAATACTCTCTTGATCCGGATATTCGTATAATCCGAATATGTATTTGCTACTTTATTTATCACAAATTGTAATAAAAAAACAATTCAAAGACATAAAACAATACAAAATAAAAATAAAAATGATAATCATATAGAAAATAAAAATTAAGAGTATTAATGTACGTTATAATAAGAAAATAAAAATAAGGTTTTAAAACAATAGAAATCTCTATCTTTACACTTTATGAACATTTATCACATATCTTATCTTTATTAGGGTGAGAAGAGTTGAAATTAAAATGCTAGTTATTGACCTATATTATTTAATAATATTTTTACAACCTTAGATAAAATTTATTATATGTATATTTTTACAATCATCATTATCATCATTATTTGTTCATTTAAATGAGATCAACTTCTAATAAAAAATTATTATTGACACCAACTTATAAAAATATATATCTTACAATTAGATCAACTTATGATAAAAGATTATTATGGACATTTGTTCATTTAAATGAGATCAATATCTAATAAAATTTATTATTGAGATCATCTTATAAAATATGTATCTTATAATAATTGTTTCAAAAATAATTATGAATATTTGTTCTTTTAAATGAGAGCAATTTCTACTAAAAAATTATTGTTGAGATCAACTTATAAAAACTTATACATTACAATGAGATCAACTTATAATAAAATATTATTATGAACATTTGTTCATTTAATTGTGATCAACTTCTAATAAAAAATTATTATTAAACCAACTTATAAAAAATATATATCTAACAACGATATCAACTTATAATAAAATATTTATGCACATTTATTCATATAAATGAGATTAATTTCTAATAAATATTAAAAACATCTTATAAAACTTATATCTGTAAAATGAATGACATCAACTTATAATAAAAAAAATATTATTATGAACATTTGAATAAGACTTTCTTTCTTTACTTGTTGGGCCGTCAATTCCTTATTGGGCCCATCAAGTTCTCCTATCCCCTGGAGCCCAATAGCCTCTCCTTTTCTCTCTGCAGTGGATCTCTAGTCCACGTCAGCCTCTAACAACCTTATTCTTCCCATGCTCTTTGAAACGGGGATCGTGCTCCAGAATCACACACAACCTTTTTTTCGATAAACCCTTCCAAGCGCCTAACGACCAACCTCCCTACACACCATCGGCGATAAACCTGCAACAACCTCCATTGCACCTGTCGATGATAGCATTGATAGCTCGAGACTTCTCCGATTCCGGCGCGATCCTCGACACCCCCGCTTGTTGGGATTTAGATGTGTAAAAGCGGAATTTCGGGAAACGATTTCCTAAACATCTAAACATGGATCGCATGCATAATAGATTAGATAAGGGGGAAAAGGAATACCTTTTGATGCGTGTTCAATAAATACAAGGATAGGTAGAGTCCCAAGTGTTACTCTTCTAGTCAGTCCACCCGAGACTGAACAAGAATTGAGAGAGGGATCGAAAGGGAAGAACCCGTACAGGGCTTTTTAACTATTAAAAAGCCCGACCTTAAAATATAAGATATATATTTTAGTAATTAATAAATAAATAACCCCTTATCTATTATTAATTACCAACTCCATAATATATTTTGTACTCCTACAAAATATATCATTTTCCACCATATACTCCTATATGGTAATTCTCTCATTAACTGATTCAGTTCATCTGCTTGTTATGGTGTGACCTCGTAGGACCCGATAACACTAGCAATACAATTTATCATATAAATGTACCGATCATGGTTAGCTTCTAACAAAACGTCACGACCCCTAATATTATCGGATTATATATATCCCTATATTTAATGTCCTATCTCATCATCAGTAATTGCACCTTGGATAAAGGACACAATTCCTTCACCGCTAGCATCCATTCTCTTCATCGACCAACAGACGGATTGCAGGAGCGCGGCACTTGCTTCTCCGGTGGTATCTTCTGCGCTCACGACGTCGGAGTGAACTCGCGACCAAGCTTCCCTCTCTTCCTCCGGTGGAGGTAAGCCGATTCCCTGGTCTCAAGTCTGCAAGCTTAACGGTCTATCGCCTGATCCTTTCCTTCCCCTGCACAGCCACGTCGATACGGGATCACACAAACAGGCGGCCTTGGCTTTTCCCTTGGTCGACGGTACACAACAAGGAGGTGACCCTCACCGTCGTCAGAGCCGCTTGCAAACCGCCGGTAAGGTCCCCTCTAGCGTCCTTTTCAGTGTGTCTATAGTTTAGGGTAGAAGGGAGAATTTTATTTAAGCGTATTATGGGAATCGACCTTGTGATCTATACGTGCATAGATTTGGACTCTTAGAATCGAACCTGTGATGTGTGAGTGAAGTGGCGGCCTCAGTATTTTAAAAGGGGGGCAAAAATTTATTTTCGATAAAAATATCTATGCTAAAAACAAAATCAATATGTCATCTACCTACAATAAACAAAAACGTTACACTATAGCAGCGGTCTAGTACCGCACCTTTATTTGTGTTTTTATTATCTTATTTCGGGTATTAAAACGCTGTCATCGACAACGCGTTTAACAAATAAGAGTGCGGTCTAAGACCGCGCTTCTACTCCAAACAACAAATCTCGTGCATTTTGGTGAATTATTTCACTCCGAACCAAAAAGGGGAATTCTTTTGAAGTTTTTTTCACTTCGGCGAAAGATCCAAAAAACATTTAAATATAACACAAGAATAGTGATATTTTTAAAAAAATAATAAATCGTAGAAAACAATTTTATAAACGAGAGAAGCCACAACTCATTTTGAAACGATTTTTATTCAAAAAATTTTGCTGCCCCCCCACCACCAAGGGCCGCCCCTAGTGAGTGAGTGTTCTCCAATTTTGTGGGTTGTAGGAATCGAAGCTTAGACCTTCTGCACTCCTTTAGTCCTTTATATTTGTTTTAGTCTGTTTGTGAACTAGTGACTTTGGGCATGAGCTTAGACCGATCATCACCGTTGAATTTTTTATATGTTGTAGCTGAATATAGTAGTTTAGTGTATTAAAATTTGGGAGAGATCAACGGTCTAATTGAAAGTTATAAGGTTCCAAAGTAGTGTTGTTGGACAATTTGTATAAAGGTGAAAATTTTTGGCTAAGCGTGAGAGGTTTTGTATCTTAAAGCCAACTTGAGATTTTTGTGTAAGATTAGCTTTTGATATTTTTGAGATTTCTTTCGTCTAGTGAGTAGAGTACATTACATAGAAGATTTAAATATTTTCTTTGGGATTTTTAGATTTTAATATAAGTGTTTTAAGTTGAGTAAAAGTGAGACCTTTGTGAGTTTTGATGAGGGTTAGAAGTTGAAAAAATCTTTCAACTTAGTTAAATCTTTCTAGGATAGTTTGGAAGTATTTTCTTGTGAGTGTTATATTAGGATTTTGGTTTCATAGGATAGTTTGGAAGTATTCTAGGAATATTTTTAGGTTTTTGAGACCCAGAGGTAAAATCGTCTTTCTACTCATATAGGGGTAAAATGGTAATTTCCGTCATGCTAATCTTTAGTGTCTTAGAAGTTGGAAACTTCTAAGAGGTTGGGATATATTTCTGATCAACTTTCCTTTTATATAAGGAGGTTGAGTTCTTTCCGTGCGGATTGAGTTTTGAGATGTCGAGAATAGTAACTCGATTTAGGTAAGTCCTTTGGGCTTACTTAGTTGCTTTCATATATGAGTTGATTATATGAGTGGTGTGTGCTATATGTATTTTAGTATATTTATTATATTATTATTGGCCCAATTATTATGGGCGGAGGCATCATGTGCTCAGCTATTGCGAGAGTCTGGGAGGTTCTCCGCGACAAGACCATACGTGGTAGACGGGGAGAATACTGATCCACTCCATGTGGTATACGGGTCGGTGCGTCAAACCATTCCAGGTGGATAAAGGGTCGGAGGAGAGAGTCTTAGACATCTCGTGCCACAACCGTAATCGGATTATGAGTGTATGACGTTAATAAAGATAATAAAATGGTTCTCTGTGAAAGCATGTTGTGTGTTTGTTTCCTACTTTATGTGTGTTTGTGCTTATATGTCTTCTTATATATGTTTAGTTAGCTAACGGTTTATCCGTGTTGTTAGATTACGTGTAGGTTTAGACAGTTGTAGAGAGATCCGTAGCTGATTGTAAGTCGGGTCCACGTACACATTTGATGACATGTAAGATTCCGGTTGTCACGTCATTGCCGAAGTTAGTATTTTTGCCGGAAAAGTAAGACATATTATTTTTGGTAAATACATTGATAGTTTGTATCTCTCCTTGTAATTTTCAAAGTTGTATTATTTTGGTTTGAATGTTGATAGTTTGTATTATTTTGGATTGTTTCCTAGTATTAATGTTTGAAACTTTTGGAAAAGTTGTTCAAGAGTGAGCTTTTCATCTCTAACCCCACGCGTAACTCAATCGTATTGGTTTCGTTTGGTAACCACTGGCTTATCGGAGTTGGAGTTCAACTAAAACTTGAAGTCGAAGCTTATTGAATAACCGAAATAGATATCAGATTAAACGAATTTTTTGTTTGATATATAACTTGATGGGTGTTCGAAAAAACGAAGTTTATGAATCCGATGTAAGTGTAAATTAACATACATATATACTTTTTTTTAATTAAACATGAATTTTTGTAAGGTTATATTTGTAATATTTTATTCAATAAGTTACGAAAATTCTCCTTTTTTTCCATAAGCTTGAACTCTCAAACACCAATTTTGTACCTTAGATGCTTCATAAGTTTGATAAACTCTAGTAAATTTGTAAATTAGAAATCAGTTTAGGAACAACTATCTTATCAAAGTTAAAACTAAATATTAATAATTGATGTTTATTAAATAGCTATGTAATAGGTAGTCGATTAACGAGCTGATGTTAGTACTAATTTATTGCAGAAGCTCTGGTTGTTCACTTCGGCATCTCTTCCGTCAAAGATTTCCTGCATTCACCTTTGATTATTTAATCTGATGCCTCCTCCATCGTCAACCAGCTTACTAATTGGAATGTGCTCAATACTCTTTCGTATTCATTCTCTATTTCCACCACGTTGTTTCGCTTATCCCGGACATAACTAATGTTTCTTTTCATCATGTAAGGCGTAATGTCATATTGTGGCTCACCATGTGACCAAACTCCCTTTGGATAACTCATCTCGTGTATGGCTTGATCACTTCCCTCAATGTATTTATGACATCCCGAAAATTGATTTTTTTAATATAGTGCCGCAGTTGTTTATAAAAAAAAATGGCATTTTTTTTGAAATGGTCCCTTTTTGCTATATCACTTACTATTTTGGCCTCCACTCATTCCATCTTTGTAAAATAGGCCCAAAAAAATAATCATTTCCACTTTTAAATTATGTAAGTGTACTGCAAGAAAGTGTACTACAAGGTCTGAATGCAGTCGTCCGATGTGACTGCATGGAATGATGACAATTTTCACTTTTAAATTATGTAAGTGTACTCCAAGAAAGTAATCATTTCCACTTTTAAATTATGTAAGATGGAATATATAGACACCATACTCAAAATTCATAAATCAAAAGCACTATTACCAATTGATACCCAAAAACTCCGAAATAACAAACTCAAATTTACTGTAAAGCACATAATAACATACCCAAAATTACTGAAAACCACTATCATCGATTCAACATACATGCTTGATAAGTTTGAAGATATAACTACCATACTTAAAATTCATAGATAAAAAACGCTGCTATTATACCCAAAACTCTGAATCACATACTCAACTTTGCTGTAACACACAAAAATACTGACCATACACAAAAAGTACTAACCATCAACAATGTTACGAATTTATCATCTTCATCATACATGCTTGAGTTATGAATAGAATTCAAAAAACTAGATTAAAACTAACTCACTAATATACTCAAAAAATTTAAATAGAGCGCAGAAAAGTTACGAATTTAATCCTCTTCATCATATACTGGGTATGATTCTCCGTTGAAAGCTTCATCAATATCCTTAGCTTCAACTTCGGCTTCAACAACAACTTTTGAGTTTTCCATTAGGTAAGAAATTGATGGAGTTTCGACTGGAGTTGTAGACGATGAACATTTAGAAACAAAGAGTTTCTTTGAGTTTTCCATTTAAAATGAAAACGAGTAAATCAGAAATGGAGGATATTTGTCTTTCAGAGGAGCACAAAATGGAGAATATGGATATCGGTTTGAAAGATGTTTTTTGAGTAAGAATTATTTTGAAACACCCGCCCAAATTATTCTACTAATACTGTTCATCTGATTGAGTAAGATGTGACTCCTCTATAACAAGCTGCAACAGTCCACTGCAACAAAAGAAATTTCCCCTTTTTTTTTCTATAAAAACGAGTGGTGGAAACCATGGGGCCAAAAAACAAAGATGAAGCATTCAGGGGTCAATATTACCAATTCTTTAAAAAAAAAAAAAAACTAAAAAGTTTACTTTATTCTAAAAATAATTTTTTTATGGAGTTATATTTAAAATATATTATTCAATAAATTACAATAATTATAATAAACTTCTTCGAGTGGACACTTGTTTATTCCACAAAAAAATCGACATTTGTCTTGAGTTGTGCATCATGTATCCACTTTGGCTGATTCTATTAAATATGTAGGAGCACATGGTGGTCCTGTGAGGATTGGGCGAGGATATATTGTGGTATTGGACGATTATGTACCCCATATACAAATTACTCATTCATTTCTTACCCGCACAAATTAACTTCACTCCTTGAAAATATGGACCATTGAGTTGATGGTGCAATACCAACAAAAAAACCGTGTGTGTATATATATATATATATATATATATATATATATATATATATATATATATATATATATATATATATATAGAGTATGGATCCTACGAGAACACCCCCTAACGTGAGAACATGAGAACAGATTCGTAATTATTACCAGTTTTGTTACGAATGTGCCATACCGTTTAATGTATTATTCGTAGTTATTGTTGGTTGAGTGGATTATTCGTAGTTATTGTTGGATTCCTAATTTTTATTATTCGTAGTTATTATTATTTTTGATATCTACTCTAAATCTCAACCCTTAATATTCACATCCAACGGTGTACGATTGTTCTCATGTTCTCACGTTAGGGGTGTTCTCATGGGAACCACACCCTATATATATATATATATATATATAGTATGGATCCTATGAGAACACCCCCTAACGTGAGAACATGAGAACATATTCGTAATTATTATTAGTTTTGTTACGAATGTGCCATATCGTTTAATGTATTATTCGTAGTTATTGTTGGTTGAGTGGATTATTCGTATTTATTATTATTTTTGATATCAACTCTAAATCTCAACCCTTAATACTCACATCCAACGGTGTACGATTGTTCTCATGTTCTCACGTTAGTGAGTGTTCTCATGGGAACCACACCCTATATATATATATAGGAATTGATTCGGGTAAAAACCAATCTTACAGGGAAGAATAAGACTCAGACATTCGTTGAAAGCAAAAGGGTTAAATGAGTTTATCGATTGTTATTGTATAGATGAATATAATCAAAGCTTTTACTAAAATTATGCTAGAAACTCATATCAAACTTATACAAAAAACCATACAAGAAACTCATATCAAAACCTAATATCAAACTCATACCAGAAATCATATCCGAAAAACAAAGTACAAATCAAAGAGTATCATACAATATGTATCAAAGCCGTACTAACAATGTGGATTTCTTTGATTGGGGCTCCAATGACAACGATTTGCATGTATTTCTCCTTATCAGACGTTGCAGGTACTTCACCATGAGTTGTAACCGCCTCTTCAACCGGTTCGTGTTGAGTTGGTGTTAATAGTTGGAAGTTAGGTTGATCAGACAACAAGCATCGTTGAGCCTTAACCTTAGTTCGACCCATTTTGATGGTTGAGTTAGAGCTTATAGAGTTTGTGAGGAAAAAATAAAATGGAATAGAGATTGGTTGTCGGAGAAATATAATTGAAAGAGAGAGATTGGTCGCTGATATGAGTTTCTGGTAAGAAGGGAGAGAAGTGCAATGGTCATTCAATTTGAAAACACAAAGGGAATAGTAGAGGCGCGTTAAAAAGATTTAGTAAAATTAATCAAATTTTAATCTAAAATCAATTATAATGGGTTAAAATTAGAGTAGTTTATAACACAAAATCATATAAAAAAAGTCCTTTTAACCCAATCTTTTAAATTTTAGAACCAATAAAATTGTTGTCAGGTGATGTATCATTAACTACAACTTAATATCGGTATACCAAGTGACATTGATGACATGTCATTAGGCTCAATTAAAGAAGAATAACAAAAAATAGATTAAAATAAATGTGAAATGACACTACTCTATAGAATATTAAAAATATAATTTGATAAATATTTTTGTCAAAATATTATATAAATCAACAATAAGATTAGAATAACAATTATTTATTTGAGCAAGTTAAGCACGACACATACCGACCTTGACCATTGTAAGGGTATAATCGTAATCTTATATATATTAAAGCAGAAGCCTCTATTGCCACGTGTCAACGTCAGGTTTCTCGAAGCCTAAAAAATTATTTTTAAAAGTGATTTCTAAATGTTAATATAAGTTAAAAACTGATTTCTAAATTTTTTAAAAAATATTTAAATAAATATTTTTATAAAAATAGTTTTTAAATTTTTACGATTTTTTTTTATCAAACATATCTTAACAAATCAATTTAAAAATATAATTAATTTGAAGAGATAAATATTTAAAGAAAATTAAAAATCATAATATTGATTATAATTTTATTTTTTAAATTTTATTTTACAAAAATATACATATAAATTTTAAGTATTAAATATTATTAAAACTAAACCGCACAAAATGCGGGTAATACACTAGTGACATGTTAATCAAAAAATCCAATCCATAAATATGCCCGCATAAGGTGCGGGATATACACCAGTTTGGTGTTGTGAAAGTACGAGACGGTGTTAGGCTGACAAAAAGAATTTCAAATTTTTTTTAGCTTGTGTATAATGTAATTTTGTATGAGCACGTGGTGGTCCTGTGAGGATAGGGCGAGGCTAGATTGTGGTGTTGGAAGATCATGTACCTAGCCACATATTCAACCTTACCTCTCCAATTAGGGCTCGTTTAGAAGCATCGGGAATCATTTCCGATAACGAAATGATTTCGAATCAATAAAAAACTACGTTTGGTTAGCGGTCTTCTAACGCATATAAGTAATCTCATCCATTTCATTTTCTTTCTCTACCCTTATTCAATTTCATTCCGTTTCCATTCCACCGCTACTACCAAACTGTCACTTAATGTAGCACCAGCCAATTTATATCTATATATAGCAATGCCGACAAAAGCCGTCCCTACCCAATAAATGGCTTGCACATTTTAGTCATTTTTGGCAAACTTCGGGGGACAGATTGCATGGGTGTCTACATATAGGCCATGCATACGGTAAGAACACTATAAGAATATTAAGAAGTGATACTTGTAGGGTTTTAATTAGGAGTGGACATGAATCCCGCTTAATCCCGTCCCGTCCCGATCTCGGCGGGATTTGGAAAAAAAAAATGTGTATCCCGTCTCATGAAAAATTTGCGGGACGGGACGCGGGACGGAGATTTCCCATCCCGATTAATCCCGTCCCGTCCCGCATTTATATATAAATAATATTTTTTATATTTTTATATATATTATACAGATAACTATCATACATAAATTATAATTTTTTTAAAATATTTTTATATTTTCAAAATTATTAATTCGATAATTTTTCATCAGTTATTCACTCATTCATTACGACTCATTTGGTTGGATCTAAAATACTAGATGTTCTGCTCTCTCTTAATTTAGTCCGTTCGCCGCCTTACTCTGTTTCGTTCCATCGCCGCCCTTGCTATAATCCGTTCCATCACCCTTGATTTGTGGATTCTCACAATTGTAATCGATAGTTAAATAAATGTAATTTTCTGTAAATTATTTGTTGTTATTTTTGAATGTGAATTGGTAAGACACTTTGATGTAACTTGAAATTGTTTTTAATGTATTAACTACTAATGTAGGCGTCATGAATCGATAATTAGGTATCGAGTTTTTTTTCCCGATCATTTGTGTCTTTAAACATGAGAGAAAACAAGCATACATATTGAATATAATCGGTGTATAATTTGCGCGGGATTTGTCCCGTTCCGTCCCGTCCCACATGGGACAAGACCCGCGCAGAACGAAGAAAAAAATCGGAAATCCCGTCCCGTCCCGCAAATAACTTGCGGGACGGGACACGGGACGACCCCTATCCCGTCCCGTCCCGTCCCATGCCCACCCCTAGTTTTAATCGTCATCAGCGGTGTAGACTCAATAACTAGTTTCTGGGAGAAAGTATGGAAAATTTGTAAATGCTTGACATCCCTGAACAAATTCTCAATTGTTTCTGATGCTATTGTATCTTTCACAAAGTGGATTTTTCAATATTTTCACCTCTTCTCATGTTGTTTATGTTTATGGATGAAGAAAGAAGATGAAGGACAATAGGTCCGTTCAACACTTTGTGGATATTATTTCGGGTGATTATTATTTTTAATAATCTCCAATTATTGATAATCTAAGTGTAAGAGGATGAATTTTTTTTAATCAAATAATTGAAAAAATGGCTTTGAATTAAAAACTTGAAAATGAGGCACCATATATATATATTTTTTTTTTTTATCTTTCTTCTTGTCAAAATAAATTACCTGATTTTCTTACAAATATTTCCTTATTTAACAGGCCTTCATCCTAGAATATAAGTTTTTGTTTCACGGAATATGTTAATTCTTAATATTATATACCTGAAAAATGTTAAATAGTTTACGTAATTCGGGTGTTAAAATACTACGCATGCTGAACCTTAAGAGGGGGTCCGGCTCCAAATTTCACTAAGAATTCAAAACAGGTTACAATAAACGTAGCTTGAGTTCGTATGCAAGACAACTCAGTAGTCAACCCTAATCTAGGAGCACAAAGTTTCGATCAAAGCTTTATGATCTTCGTAGTGAAGACTCTCACTGGAGAAGCCTATATCTAAGGATGAACGTCTTGGTACCTTCATAGTTACCTCCTCTTCTCTCGAACTCTCTTTCTCTAAAACCCTAGCGGAATCTATTTTCATAATCAAGACAATTTATTACTTTCCCAAACAAATAAATTTAAAAACTAATAAAAAAATTTGGGCAACTTTTTGTATTAATATATTGAGACAACATCGGTAAGTATATTGTATAAATTTACAGGCAAAAGTATTAACTAGGGTTTTTACGTGGATAAAAATAGATATCGATTATCTTCGAATGTCGGTTTTTAAAGATATTAATGATTAACTCAATATGGCATATAACTCATGTGGGTTTAATTTTTGGTCCCACGCCTATTAACTTTCTTGTCCTTCCTACACCATTAGTGGTTTGTATGAGAAACATATCTACCTATTCTCCCCTTCTCAACTCGTCACCTAACACGTGATCTATTTTGGAGGAAAAATCAGTGGTCTTCGGCGTAACTAGACGCGCTTTTATTGATTAACACGTGGATTTATTTGTACTTGCCTGTGGATCTATATATACATATTAAAATAGAACCTAATATGTTTCAAATTAAAATAAATTAATAATTAATATTTGATTATATGCTGAATATATTTTATTCATAAAACTAATTAGAATAATTGAAAAAAAAATATACTAAAAAGTTTATTTCAAAAATCAAAAAAGCTATTAGATTTGTATGTAATTTTATGAATTTTAACACACATATCACTCAAAATAACGAATTCCTACTAATTAATTATAGTAGGGAATACCAACCTGTCTTCCCGAGTCTCCCCTTTACAACTTGTCAGTCACCTAACACCCCCATGCACACTCATATGCACTTCTATATATACTTGCTCGATCTCTCCTCCATGCAAATCATCACTGCTCTTCTCTATTTATTTATTATATACACTAGCTACGTACTTAAGTACAACGAAAATGGAGGGTATGATGAAGAACAACCAGAGTCACAAACAAAATGGCAACCCCACGGTGAAGCCGCTCGACGTGGAGGAATTTAGGAAGAATGGGTACATGGTCATCGACTTCATTGCAGACTACTTCAACAACATCCACACCTACCCGGTTTGCAGCGAGGTCCAGCCCGGCTACCTCGCTCCGCGTCTCCCTGTCTCCGCCCCATTCCAGCCCGAGTCCATGGAAACGATCTTGAAGGACATCCAAAGCCATATCATTCCGGGGATATCACATTGGCAGAGTCCTACTCATTTTTGCCTACTTTCCCTGCAATGCAAGCAGCCCCAGCATCCTCGGTGAGGCCCTCATTGCCGCCTTCAACGTCCCGGGCTTCAACTGGATCTCCTCCCCTGCTGCCACCGAGCTCGAGTCCCACGTCATGGATTGGTTGGCCGACATGATGTCCCTCCCGGAGTCGTTCAAGTTCTCTAGTGGAACAGGAGGTGGCGTTGTGGTTGGGACCACGTGTGAGGCCGTGCTCGCGTGTGTTGTCGCCGCCAGGGATAGGGCTCTTGATAAGATCGGGAGGGACAATATCGACAAGCTTGTCGTATATTCATCGGACCAGACTCATTGTTCGTTCCAAAAGTCGGCTCAAATAGCCGGGATCTTCCCTAGAAACATCCGGAAGATAGTCTCCACCAAGTCCACCAACTACGGGATGGATCCCGACGCATTTCAGGCGGCGGTGCAAGTAGACATTAAGGCCGGCCTGGTACCGCTCTTCCTTTGTGCAACAGTAGGGACAACCTCGACCGCTGCAGTGGACCCCATTGCCCCACTTTGCCACGTTGCGAACAAACACGGCATTTGGGTCCACATAGACGCGGCCTACGCGGGGAGTGCGTGCATTTGCCCAGAGTTCCGCGGCTACATCGACGGGGTAGAGGAAGCCACGTCATTTAGCTTCAACGCCCACAAGTGGTTCCTGACGAGCTTGGATTGTTGCTGCTTGTGGGTGAAGGAGCCGCGGGCGCTCGTCAAGGCGCTCTCGACAAGCCCCGAGTACCTTCGAAACAAGGCGACGGAGACGCAACAAGTGGTGGACTACAAAGACTGGGGCATCACATTGAGTCGTCGTTTTAGGTCACTGAAGCTTTGGATGGTCATCAGGAGTAACGGAGTGAGTAACCTCCAGGGACACATCAGGAGACACGTGGAGATGGCCCAACACTTTGAGGCCCTGGTCACGGCTGACACAAACTTCGAGGTTGTGGTCCCCCGGTTCTTCTCGATGGTATGCTTCCGCGTGTCCCCGGAGGCCCTCTTGAAGCACCAAATGTACGTGGAGGAGGAAACGCTGAACGAGATAAACAAAGAGCTGATTGAGTCGGTCAACGCATCCGGTAAGATCTACATGACTCATACAGTCGTCGAGGGTGTCTACGTCTTGCGCCTTGCACTGGGGACCACCCTAACCCAATATCGCCACGTGGACTTCACTTGGGAAGTGATAAAGGAGCATGCGGAGGCCATCTTGGAGCGTCGCCTCAACGCGTCAACTAATGCTATTGCAAAACTTGCCGGAAGAGAGTCGCAGTCAACCTTCACAAAAGTGCCGATCCAGGTGCCGTTTAATGTGAACGCATGATCCTATTGTTTCAAGTGCGTGAATGGCATGGGATCGGTCTTATCCCGACATATATTATTATATTGTGTTTTTATCATTTTATGTGTTTGGTATTTTTCACAAATTAAGGGCATATCATTATTGTCTTAAGTCAATAAAATATATAGTCCGTGTATATCATGTAATGTATGTGTATTTGTTGGCAATACTTCTCTGTTGTATGTAAGTTTGATGAGATTCAACTGTTTCATATTGTAATAAATGTGAATTCAATCCCAAAGTTTCAAAGTTAATTTCAAATCACGATTGCTCTTTGATCAAATATAGAATCATGGATATAAATCTCTTAAAAGTTCATTTGTTGTTGCCCCTCCCTCCCTCTCTCTCTCAATATACACTCTACCACGCTTCTTCTAATAAAATTACAAATAAAAATATAATTATTTACTTAAAATTAAGTCATATTTTTCTAAACTTTTAAGAATGTTACATTCAGTAAAAATATTATTATTTATTATTATTATTATTATTATTATTAAAACCGAAGGTAAAACACATTACAAGCCGTTGGATGGGAGCCGACTAACAAGTTGGGCTCCACATCCCTTCTGAATGGTAAACGCAATCCTAGTCAGAATAAAACAAGTACTCCTACTATATCCGGACAACTCTTTAGCAACCGAGCCCAACTTTTTAAGAAGTTTCACCTCGTCGTCACCCAAGTCGCCAAACGTGGAAAAGGAAAAGGGAAGAAAGTGATACCCCATGGAGCTACAAACCTCAGCATACTTCTTCCTCTTGTTATCAGCAGCAACCCTCACAGCTTTATCCGGAATGAAGTTAGACAGGCCAGGCGAAGAGAAAGGAGATGTACCAGTGATGTCAACACAAGCAAAGGGGTAGTATTTCACACGTTTCAAGATTTCGTTAACGCTCCACTCATACGCAATGTGTGACCGTCACCGTCACGCATTGCGTAACTGTAAAAAAAAAAAAAAAATAATCCTGACATGTGATGGTGTCAATTTTTTTTTT
>BSUD01000028.1:0-17108 GCA_033239045.1 Fagopyrum esculentum | reverse complement strand
TTTTTGTTTTGAAAATATATTTTATATAGAAAATTTGCAGCTTAAATGTGATTAAAAGAGATAAATCAATAAAATTGGACTTTTTATAATTTTATCAATTAAATAAAATCTTAATTATATACTATCAATATATAAACTAAAATAACAAGGTTTTAATAAACTTAAAAAAAGTGGCATATTAATGGTTGTTTATGTATTGATTTAAATTGAAGCAAAAAAACTTAGAGAAAAGTGAAATAAATTTGAAACTTATATACTTTTTTTGTATGAATTTTAAATTCGGGAATATACTATATTATAATGTAAGTAAAAGAATGCAGGACAATGTATTATATCATAAAGTATAATGTATTATATCATAAAGTATAATATATTATATCATCCAGTTAGTGCAGTCGCTCCACAAGCAGTTTACAACTAGCCAGGAGAAAATGGCGATCACTATTCACTACGATGGCAAATTTAGAAACCCTAGTTTCCTCCATCAAAAAAATTGAAAGGGTTTAAATCAAAGAATGTAGAAACATTGTCGCAATTCTTCTATGGACTTGTTCTCTATCAACCGTATGTATTAATATCTACAATTGTGTTCGATTGGGCGAGAAGGATCGTCCCTGATGATGGTACGCCTTCGCAATCCAGAGCAAAGATAGTACTACCATGGCGGACGAGAGACAGATCATCGAGAACCACAACCGTTTGGTTGATCGCTTGAACGATCTGCAATGGCGCGATTCCGCGTCGGAAAGCTTGCTTTTCACGAAGCTGCAATGGATCAAACCGTCTAGATCCGGGTACGCTCCGATTAGGTCTTGGATCGAACGGATGTAAGCGTACGCGATTGAATAGTAGCTTTCCGGAAGGCAACCGGATATGGTGGAATTTCCATTGTTGGAGCAGGTAAACCTCTCTAGAATCTGCATCATATGATAGAATGCTCACAAGGTTACATTTGGACTTTAATGTTATGTAAGGTTAAACGAAAACAAAACAGATTTGAAGAACTCCATAATGGTTTGGTTAATCGCGCAAAAGAGTTCGAGTTTTATCGGTGGTTCTGTATGCAATGTCATGTCGTAATGGATGAATACGAGAGAATTAACTTTTTGAGAATACAATATTTTGGTCAAGAAATTTGATTTTATTTTGGTGTGACAAGGAAATTGTGTGTTCAGTTACTTCAGTAAATAGAGAGAAGCTTGATTGTACTTACATGAGGCAACTGCGCAATTGGAATGGTGTCCTTCGGGCATTTCCCTGCTAAATAGGTGTAATTAGGTGGTCCAGAAAAAGGGTCACAGATCTTTGGAGAACCATGCAAATCATTGTATTTTGATGCTTCATATATCCCAAGTTCCTTTGGCAGCTCAGTGATCCTCGAATTCATCTGGGCGTCACCGAAAACAGATCAAACGTTACACATTGGTGTCTACCATTGAAGTATTATGTAATGCTAATATAATGGATACCTCTGTTATGAAATCATGGACAGTTTGACCGATCTCGATTAAGATATGTTCTGATGTGAGCAAATTTTCACAGGGGAGCAAGGAGCTAAGGCTGCTGTTCTTGGGATTAATGAGGAAGCTTTGGAGTGCTGCACAGGTATCTTCTGCAAAACTGCATATTAACACAAGAATTTCTCTTGGAAACAAGAAAAGGAAATCACGTGATCAAGAAGACAAGTGCTGTGATTTAATTACTCACTTGTGAAGAAAAAATTCAATCCCCGTAAGAAGCCAACAAGGCGTGGTTAAGATCCAGAAGAAGAAGATAACACTGTAAACAAAATGCACATGAAACCGTTGTAAAATATCAGAAAATTAATGATCAACGGTCAAGAATCATTGAGCTTTTATATAGAAAGTGAGTTCATTCAAACTTACATGATACATCTACGATGCCAATGAAACAAGATAAGAACTGCGCAAAAGCATCAACCCGTCAATCTAACCATTTTCAAATAATGTACATATACATGCTTAAGTTGCAAGGTGTAGTTGTCTTAGTGTATACTAACGGTAATTCTATTTGCAGGCAAATAAAACGAGGCAGTTCACCTAGTGCAGCTACCAGCAATGCCAAGTTTGCCGTCACGACAACAAGGTTCGTTATGTACCTGAAATTATCAGCTAGAAATTCAATGCTAGTTCATGTTATGAAACCTTCAAAAGGCCATGCGTTAAATTAAAACCAAGAAGACCAAGTAGGCTGATTTACACGAGAGAAATTGCTTTGTCAATGAAATGACCATTCTTCTGCACAAATTGTTTGATGGCTAGTGATTCATTTCCAAGTTGGTACGCGGTGGTGTTCAAAACCACACAAGTCTTGGAATCGTATGGACACAAATAGGATTGTATGTCTTTCATGGCTTTTGTGACTCTGTGGATTTCTCTACGAGCATCTGCTCCTGCTCCTAGGACTTCTTTTTCCATCCTCTTCGATTCATGCATGGACTCCTGATTTGTTGCCAAGACAAAACCTGTTGCAGTTCTTGAAGAAGAACCCAGAGAAATATGCAAATCTGTAAGCTACAGCTTTAAGAAAATTTTATTAAACCATCTATGGTTCCAAATTTTTATCAAAGTCAGTCATACCCATTAGCTTTGTAAATTGTAGAGTGAGATGAAATTGCCTAATTTCTATAGGAAAAAAAACTACTAAATTGCATAATTTTAACGGCCTTCATGAAGGTATACTGGCTGTCGGTGTGATTTGCTAATATTTTAAGATAATTTTTTCAAAAGAATATCAGTTTATAGAAAACAGTTTATAGAAAATAGCCAAGTTTATTTGTTTGAAATTACCCCAAAACATAAATATACACTTACATAGCCAGGAGCGTAAAGACAAGAATTAGCATGATGAGAAAATAGTATGATGAATCTGAATGCTGTGAGATATTCTGACTGGTGGTGTTTGCAGTGCCATTCTTGGTGATCAGATACAGGCTAAACCCTAATCCACAAGCCACCCATGCTCCGGCAATGGCGTATCCATGGACGCCAGTGAATGCAGCAGACTGCACAATTCAGTGATCAAGTACATTAATCAGATGATTACAGACTAATTATTACCTCAGTAAGTATGAATTATGAATACAAGGATTAGGATACAAATGACTGACAGCCCAGTAATGCTTGTTTCTGATATCATAGTCTCCATCATAGAATTTGAAACGATGAAGAGGATCGCGCCTATGAAGCCTTTGTTGATAAGGAGGAGTAGTAGTAGAAGAAGGTGATGAAGGGGAGGCTAAAATGACAGGGAGTGAGATTAAGACAAGAAGAAGAAGTATGTTCATTGTTGGGGTTGACCCATTTGATTTGATCATGACAGAAAAAGGGTTTTAATTGAGCTTAGCTGGTGGAGGGAAAATAGAAGGGGGTTCATTTGATCACTTTTGTTATACGTATTAGGAAAGTGTGTGGATAATAAGTTTTGATATGAGCTTTTTTGTGATGGAAAAGTGAAAGAAGAGGAAAGAATTGCTTGTGGTTATGGGTTTTGGCAAAGTATAAGTGTCTTTTTTATTCTTGTAAGCAGCTTCTTCAAATGGAAATATGAGCGCAAGATTTGGTTCCTTTTTGGGTTTTGCCAAGAGACTTGAAAAATGAAGTTTGACACTTTTTGTCATTCATTTATGTAACTTGAAATCTTATAAAGTCTACCCATCTTGTACAAGTACATGTACTTCTTCTACACTGCTTTCTAATGTTTATTATTGACATTTTTGTCATTCATTTATGTAACTTGAAATCTTATAAAGTCGAGGCAAGACTGAGACGGTTCAGATGTGAGGGTGAAAACATGAAGATCGCTCGAGGAAGAACTTCGAGTAGGACGATTTACCCCTACTAGTCGGCCAATTTAGTCCATGCTCCGAGCAATTGCCATGTTTTCCAAGACGATGCATTATGCTACGAGTCGAATTGTCGTAGGAGCATATCGTCCGTACCATCCCTACAAGTCGGAATAAAATTATTACAAACTCCTCAAATTTTGCATTAATTAAAATCAATCTTGTAACTATATATATATATATATATATATATATATATATATATATATATATATATATATATATATATATATATATATATATATATATATATATATATATATATATATATATATATATATATATATATATATATATATATTTTCCTTTTGGGCTTGACCCGTGGGAAATTATGGTCATAAAGGCCCAATAGTCTTCACGGTAAGGCCCAATGGGCTGGAGAAACAAACCTCTTAGTCGGTAGTGCCAGATAAGGTAACATGTCAGGCACTCAGGGCGGTTAAAATAAAAAAGAAAATATCTTGTGATTTAACACGCGCGTACACCACGAGTGTGATACAATCTCCAAAAAGAAACAGCCAATCAATAACAACGAACAAAGAAATTTCCTCATCGAGTTCCATAGATCTCTCTCTCAAACTCTACAGTCTCTCGTATATCCTCATCTGTTTCTGCGAGATTTTCCGAGTGGAAGCATGAGTTTGTGGGAAAATTTTCTCAACTGGCTTCGGAGGTATTGTATCTGTTCGGTTTTTATCGTGATGATTTGAATTATGTTTGTGCGACGAATCAAAAAGGGGGTTTCCACGTCTACGCATTATTGTAGATGAGATTTTTTCCAGTTTCTTGTCAAATCTGATTGAAATTCGGAATTATCCGCGCAGCTTGAGATGTGAATGTATGTGCTTGAATGGTTAAATTCCATCTGATCAATTTTGGTTTGAGGTAGAACTCAGACGTAGAATGTCGAATTAAACGATTGCTATAAGGACTTTAGTGGAATTTGGATAATAGAGGGCCGGATGATCTTCAATTTCATTTTTTTCCCTTTTATTCACTGAGTTATCGTTAATGCTTTTTTCCCTGGATGCCGACCCTTTGTGAGTGCTTGTGGAAGGATTCTTGTGTGAGAAAGTGGGTTTGTAAGTTATATATAGGGTTTTCTTGAAGAACTTCGTTATTAAAAATATGTATATTGCTGGAGGTTCTACTTTAGTACTTTTCCTGTGTGGCTGCCATTCATGATTTTCATCTGAATGTGTAGAAGGATTCTTGTTATCAGCTCGTTGGTGATTTTTTATGTTTCTTCTTCTAATGAATCTATTTTCTGTCAGAATCTGACAATTTTTTAACTATGATCTCGTTAAAGTTTATACTTTTTTTGCTACATGTTTAACATTAAAAGGATAAGTGAACTTCACCGAAAGACAAAAATTTCCAGTTAATAGTCTTATCTCAACAATTCAACACTGATGTGCTAGTATTTGGCTGCCTCTGTCTGCATTGATCGGGTGTTTAGCCTGTCAAATTTTCATCCACTATCTAGTGGTTTCTTCTGTGCCATAAGAACATACATGCTTATGTTTCCAAGGTTTGGTTTAGTGTTGGGAGTGCAACTTTGTGTGCAGTTGGCATCAAATGTGGATAATGCAGCCAAGTTTGTACCTTGTGATGTAATATAATTATGTTAATCGTTAGTATCACTATCAGTTTGATTTTAAAAAAATGCCCCTTGCACTAAAGCAGGAACTCAAGGCATCTATAATGTTATTCTGGGATTGTGAATCTTAAAATAATTGGATAAAGTCTTGGACTGACTTAAATCAGTAACATTCAAGTACATTAGCTGTATTATTTACAAAATTATTGTAATGCATTCCATTCCCATCCTCACTGCAGTGCTGGGTACTGACAAGCAAATGAACTCACTTTTTAAAATTTCCATATGTATGGTGGCAGCCTTTTTTTTAAGCAAGAGATGGAGCTCTCCCTAATAGGGCTCCAGAATGCAGGCAAGACCTCACTTGTAAATGTCGTTGCTACTGGTGGATATAGTGAAGACATGATTCCTACTGTAAGTCGTTTTACTTATTAGTTGAGAATTTGTCAACGTTCTGACCGGCTTTTCCTTGTAGAGGGCTAGTAATCTTTGTAAAGTTCTTGTTTATGTTCTGAATGCTTCTTACTTCAATTTCTACTCCAGGTTGGGTTCAATATGAAGAAGGTAACTAAAGGGAATGTCACAATAAAGTTGTGGGATCTTGGAGGCCAACCAAGGTTTCGTAGTATGTGGGAGAGATACTGCCGTGCAGTTTCGGCTATTGTGTATGGAAGCTTCCCTTAACTTTTAACTTTAATTAGTTTCAGTGTTTATTTGGTTAAGAAAAATTCAGTTTGTCTGAATTTGAATGATGGGTTATGTGCAGTTATGTTGTTGATGCTGCTGATCATGATAACATAAGCATCTCAAAAAGTGAGCTCCATGATTTACTTAGCAAACCCTCATTGAGTGGCATCCCTTTACTGGTACTTGGAAACAAGGTTGACAAGCCCGAATCACTCTCTAAAGAGGCTCTAACGGATCAAATGTAAGTAAAGAACGCTTCTAGAATATTCTGTATGATGTTCTCCTAAAAATAGTGGCATGCTGCATTAGATCATAATCATTTTCTCGATGCAGGGATCTCAAATCGATTAAAGACAGGGAAGTATGCTGCTTTATGATCTCGTGCAAGAACTCGACCAACATTGATGCAGTCATTGATTGGCTTGTCAAGCACTCTAAAACAAAGAGCTAAAGAGATGATAGCCCGTGCTAGGGCTTGTATTATGGCTTTCTGTTTCTTGAAAAGGTCTGGTTGGGCATAAGTCTTTGGGTGGTTTGAGATTGAACACAGTCATTTGAAGTTTTGTTTGTGATTGACGACGTGTTTGAACATTGAGTCATTGTACATTAAATTACTTTGCTTCTGAATCCTCATTGAGATGTCCTGCTGGTGGTGTTATATGTCTGTCTTCCCTGCAGTGAATA
Organism: Fagopyrum esculentum; assembly: GCA_033239045.1. NCBI lineage: Eukaryota > Viridiplantae > Streptophyta > Magnoliopsida > Caryophyllales > Polygonaceae > Fagopyrum > Fagopyrum esculentum. Next base: position 10,272 of record BSUD01000028.1, on the reverse strand, counting down.
TTCTTTATTTCTGCCCATGTTTCGTGTCCTATGTAATAATACTCTTAAAAACCTTAAACTACATTCATGAACTTGGAAGCTTTCTATATTATGAGCAATTTTGCCCATATCTATGAATGTAGTTTAATAATACACATACAAATAATATTTTATGTACCATTCATGTCAAATCAAATCCCATTTTGACATACAACAATAGAAAGTTCCACTATTGAGTTTCCTAACAATTTCAAAATAACCATTTACCATTAATATCAAGTCAATTCACATTGACATCACAGATGATTTAAAAAAATTCTCCTCAAATTACACATTTACACATTGAAGCAATTCTCTCATTCTTCTCACTGGAGAGTGGAGATCCGAGGAGCAAGCAGCTCATACTTCAAAACTACATGCCATAAAATCTTCTGTATTGCAGTTCCATTCCATCGCGAGACTCGGCAAATACAATACAAAAAAAAAATGTTCATATTTCAAATATACAGGCTAAGGTGGTATATACGCTACATTCTTACAGCGGGCAGCAATCTCCAGTTCAGACCTTCTAACTTCATCCGTGTCCAAAGCATAAGTCAGAGTACACAATAATCAGAATGCATAAGCTTACACAGCGGATTTGTCAGCTGCCAAGGAACACAACTAGGTTAAAATGTGAAGGTATAGTCTTCCTAAAAGGAAAAGAAAAACTGAATTAGAAAGTGCATTTGTTTTATATCAGGCAGCCATTCAGATGATAAAGCGTGTGCATCGAGCTAAATAGACTAAAACTCCTTTTAAGCATTTCTTAGAAATTCATTTCAACCATAACTCAAGTGTACAATGAAGCAAAATACCATGGTAGGCTCTTACTAGACGCTGAGTTTCTGGCAAGCAGAAATTGCAGCTTCAGCGAAAACTCGGGCTGCCTCAGCCTCGGCTTCAGCTGCTTCTGCCTCCCTTGCAGCCTTCTCAGCCTCTGCAATGGCAGCCTCTGCCTCTACAACAGCTCGAGATGCAGCTTCAGCTGCCTCATGTGCTGTCATTCTTCTCATCTTCTCTAGCTCTGCATCCACTTCGGGATGTGTGAAGATTCTTACCCCATTTTTCTCCACCAAGGGGTTGGCTTTTCGCTTGCCATCCAGTGAAGAGCTTGGTCTAAACTCAGATGGTGTCCAACTTGGTGCAATTCTGTATCTGTGCTTCCCCTGAAAGGGGACAAAATATGTCCAAACTCGCAACCCATGATAGATTATGTAGCTTAAATCCGAGATTAGAGTAAGTGTTTAGTTTACTACTTACCTTTAGAAGCCTACCATCAGAAATCATAGACTTCAGCTTTGAATATAACAGTTTTCTGAAGTTTGGAGGCTCCCAATATCGTTCCTGTGTAATGCAAAAGCAAAAACACTCAAGTTTCTTGTATAAACTGTCAATTATTAATATAGAGATATGAAACATTTTCTCATTCACAGCATAATTGCATGCAGGAGTCATCGTATATATTGAGCAATAAATTCTCCTGAATATAAAATAGCTGGAAAAATACCTCTATATATGTTGCAATAGCATTCTTTTCGGAACCTTTAGGCTCCTTCAATGTAGTTAATGCCTCCAATATGACACTCTCCAACCTATTATCATCAAAACAGATAAATCGCTTTTGATAAAACAAAACACCAACGACTGTGATTGTAAATTCACAGCAGAAATAAAGATGCATTTGCTTTCTTTCCTAATACAAAGTTCACCACAACACCATGCCATAGCTCATAGGAAAAGAGAAGAAAATGAGCAGGTTCCATGTGCAAATGAATGATCTTATTCCTTATACAGCTAGTACTCCCGCTCAGATTGAGATTTCCCCGCCATAGATATTAATGAATTAGTTGATTTTTAAAAAAGTACAACCGTAAACACACCCATTGGTGACTTTTTGGATTTAGAAAAAATTAACAGTAACAATATTACTGGTGTCTCCAGTGATCCTGGCCATTAGCAAGGAACTAGTGTTGACATCAGGTATAACTAACGTTTTCAAAATGTAGCTAGGTTCCATTATTACCGTCACCCTTTCCATGTGTTATCAAAACATGGGATGTTGGAAACAAGATGAATTTAAGCATAACGAAAGGAAAATGAAAATGAGTATTACCTTGTAAAATTTCTCTTTGACTCTGCAAAATGTATTTTGTCACTAAATGAAGATACAGAATGAGCCTTTGGTTCTGCAGTTTTATCTTCACCCTGAGCTAAACCGTTCAAAGCAACAGGCTTTTCAGTGCGTTTAGGAGTTTGAGGATTCCTTTTAATTGCAAGTCTTGCTTTCTCTCTTGATCCCAGTCCACTTGCTGTCACATTGATGTTTCTCCACTTATCCTTTTACACCAGAATTGCCAAGTTTGAGTTTGAACCAGAAGCGTAAAAAAGGAACACATTAAAAAAATGAATTCAAGCATACCTTAAGGTCCACATTTGAACGTGAGCGTAAGACATCACTAAAATCAGGATCTCTGAGGATAGTCTGCCATTTTCCAGCACCATGCTTACGTACTCCAGCTTTCAGAGCCGCTTCTTCTTCTGCTGTCCACTTCTGCTTGGGAGCACCCATCGTCAAGAATGCTAAGATCTTGATAGAAAACACATCTAAAATCAAACCAAATAGTCAAAGAATGAAGTACTCCATCTTCATGCATGACACAAGGCTTAGAACAAATTAATCTTCAGATAGGGGGAAATACATTCAGTAATCAGACATATCAACATACTGTCAATTTCACTAGCATTGCACAAATGAAAGCACAAGATGGGATGAACCAAAGTAGGAAAGCTTGAATTTAAAAGACACGTTATGCTGTCAACAATGCATCTGAAATAAGAAGCCGGATTTATTGTAAGCATCCACTTCATCTAAAGATTAGTACAGTAGCTGCCTAGAAACCAAAGAGAAGTAATTATACAAATATTACGCTTAAAATGCTAGCTTCCAAGGTCACCTAGAACTTCGCCTGGCATAAACATAACATCTGGTGTTGTTTACACACAAAAACTTGATCAACTGACGAATTACACAAAATGATATCCTCCAACTCATGGAAAGAAAAGCAGCATAACTTGGCCATCAGTCAGCACTAAAGAAAACTGAAAAGATCCACAAAATGAACATTTTCAGATCAAATCAATCATCCCCTGGCATGGTGGAAACTAATTATATCCCGTCATCTTCTATCATCTTACAAACAGAACCTTCATAGCTCTTAAGCTCAGGGAAGCTAACATAGGCAGGAACTTGGGCCTTGATTTTTCTTAATCCCTTAATTGGATGCCTAAAAAGGGTTAAATTAATTAAATTTCCAATGAACAAAGACAAAGAGCAAACCATTTATGGTATGCCAAGTTCGTGTTTCCCACAAGCTAAAATTTTCAACTTTCCACAATTTCTTGTTGGTGTTGGAACATGAAGATCGAATCCCATATCAAAATCCATGAATCTATGTATTATCCCCTTCAAACAAGAGCTTTTCCATCAATACAAATGATACCACGGATAGAGAAGGGAAATTAGGGATCGGGACTCGAATTCAATCGAAGAGGCTAAATTTGATTCGAGTTTGTCGATGAAAAAGGGGGCAAAAAGTTGTTGAAGAAGGTAATGAAATTGATTACCTGGAAAAAGGACGGAAATTCAGGGATGATCAGATAGTTTCTCCAATTGAGAGCTCAGGCTCCATAGAAGTGGCTTCTTCCCTACTCTCTCTCCCTTGTCTGGATATTTTGTAATTTATGGGAATCTCCGTAGAATTCGAAAATTTTACTGAACATTTGTCATTTCTTTGTTTATGCTTTCAGTAAATTAAATTTCATAAAGTATCAGACCAAATTTTTTTTTTTTTTATATTTCTTAATTTAAATTCTTTTTTTTTTCCTGAAAGAAAGTGCTAAAAATATATAGATATCAAGTTTATATCTAAAATCATATAATTATGTCTCTCATTATTGCAGCATAGACTTTATTATACTTCCATAACATTATGGGTAATATGTAGAAGACGATTACTAGAATTGGTAAAAAAAAGTACTATAATTATTTCAATTAAGCACGCAAAGCCTTAATTAGGAAAGTCGTACGTAGCAATGAAGTTGATGATTAAGCAACATCGATGAATTTCTTATGCGGTTGAACCTCAAATATGCCATTCACTTTTTCCTTCATCCCAACTGCTTCAAAATCAGCACCTTCTCCCTCAAACGACGTCGTTCCACCCAACCCGCTACACACCAACCGGATCCGGATATCCGACGAAAGAAAGCCGTTAAAACTCGATGAAGCAGCTGATGTGTACGCCCCCATCTTCTCAAACACCAGCCAATCGCCGATCTCCAGCTCAGGCAGGGGATAGTCTGTCACCAGCGTATCTAGTGCATCACATGTGGGCCCAAACACAGTTGAAAAGTACCTCTCTTTTCCCTGACACGTCGGATTCCAAGGATCCGACGTGGCAGCCAAGGGTAACGGACTAAGCTTGGCGTTATCATACATAATACAATTCATCGAGCCGTATAAGCCGTCGGCTATCCAGTACTCTTTTAGCTCTCCCCTCACACGTTTACCTATGATATTAGCGGCTAAAGTCATTACAGACTCAGCAAAGTATCGACCGGGCTCTGCTATAACAGTTAGACCCGGCTCATTCGGGAAGTGAAGCTTTAAAGCTGACTTAACGGCTTCAGCTGCGGTTTCAAAGTGGGGCCCGGAGGTGAAGCCGCCACCTATGTCGAGAAGGTGGAGTTTAGGCAAGCCGAGCTGAACCGTGGCTTCAAAGGCAGCTTTAGCTGCTGCTATTCCAGCTTTGTAAGTTTCCGGGTTATCTGAACCGCTTCCCACGTGGAACGATATCCCGACGACTGGAAGTTGAGCCAATTTGGCAGCTTGAAGAAGTGGCTCGATCTCACTAGGGAGTGCGCCGTATTTGGAGCCGAGTGGAGCCTTGGCTCCTTCATCCGGGACTTTAAGCCGGAGAACCAGACCACATTCCGGATACAACCTATACATATACACAAAACAAAAAGATATATAAAACGTATACTCCAAGTCTCGATATAAAAACTTATGTAACAACTTATGATATTTATTTATTACCTTTTCATCTTTTCGATCTCAAAAATAGAATCGTAAGTCACGAGATTGACACCGACTGACTTAGCGTATTGAATGTGAGACTCCGGTTTACAAGGATTGGCAAATATAATCCGATTAGGGGAAACCCCTAACGACAAGACAAGTTCAATCTCGGCTTTACTTGCACAATCAAAGTTGGCTCCAAGAGTGGCCATGATGCTAACAAGGGACGGGTCAGGATTGCACTTGACCGCGTAGTAGGGAGGAATTCCCGGCATTGCTCGAACCCATCTCTCCATGAGACTTGTAACCATTGCAATGTCGAGAATGAAAAATGGATCAACCCTCTCGGGTTCTATCAAACCCATCACACCATCTTTTGGCATTGCGACGACGCCCTTATCTTTCACAACCGGGGAATCCAAAATGGCTTGGATGACATTGTGGCCGATGAGTTGGTTGGAGGAGTTGTTCATTTTTGTAGTGAAATGTTGTATGTAACTTTGATTCAAGGCTTTCTACGTTGCTTGAGTTGCAACAATATCTCTCCATATATATACATATACACACGTATACAAGTTGTAAAGATAAGTTGTTGCCTTGCAAATAACTAGAGGTTATAGACTCCTAGAATAAGAAAGAAAAGTCTAATTTTCAAAAAAAGAAAGAAAAGTTCTACTTAACTCTTGACCCCCACCTGCGAATGCTACAACGTAAATGGGGGCCTCAAGCCTATACATACGATGGAAGGTTCTTCCCTATATTGAGTTTTATATATGTGAATTGCATTGGGTTTGTTGTGCAATATTGTTGAGTATTATGTTTGGTGGATTTGACATGTTAATAATTAGTTAGTGAAGATATGTTAATGATAAATAAATAAGTATATATCATATTTATTGATGAATAGATTAATTTATTCTTATTTAATTTATTAACTTTTTGTAATATATTATAAGATTTGTATATAAGAAATAATTAGATTATTTGTGTGCAGTAAAAATAATCTAATAATACTTTTGAGTTACTTGTATACGAATCGTATATATGAAAATTAGTTAGATTAATTCTTACACAAGAAAATTAGTGTAAAAGAAAAGATTCAAGTATCATAGTTAACGTAATAGATAAGTACAAATTTGTCATTATTTTTGTTTGATTATGCTATTGTTATTTTTTTTCTTATATCCTTCCTGGGTCCAAATAACGCGGAGGACACACGTCCGGTGAACCACACATTGCAAGTACACGGGGTTCCATCCTAAAACCAATTGACAATAGGAGGAGTAGCCCGGATTCTTATATGGTAGGTTCACTTGATTGCGTGTTATCGATGTGAGATTCTTTTCCCTACATCTCAACGCTCCCCCTCAAGTGTATACTTGACACATTTTTCTTTTTCTTTCTCGGGTCGAGCATTTCATTCTCTTTTTAGCTCGCCCATTCTTTTTTCTTTCAACGGTTTCGCATCTCATTCTCTTCTAGCTAATCCCCAAAGCCAGAAAACCGGACCCGAATCAGACCTGCTCTGATATCATGTTACTTTTTTCTTATATCCTTCACGAGCCCAAATGACGCGAATGACACACGTCCGATGAACCACACATACAAGCACACAAGGTGCCATCCTAAAACCAATTGACAATAGGAGGAGTAGCCTAGATGTTTATATGGTAGGTCCTTATTGATTTGAGGTTCTTTTCCTACATCTCAACAACTATTCACCTAAATAAAATTTATTATTGATGCATTTTATTGGATTCTCTCTGTAATGTTTCACGTTGTGCAATACGTCCACAAATCATGACAATATAAGGTTCTTCCATTTTGAAAGCCGTATGTATTATGTTTCACCTTGTGCTTATATTATATGCATCCTATGTAACATATAATAAATGCATCTAGAAAAACATGTGCCACTTTCTAGCTAGGCATAGTTTTCTTTAAACCTAACATTAGCAAGTCAGAAGTTTTTGGGGGCTATTATGCCGTCATTAAATGACGCCACAGTTATTTGCCTATATTAACTAGAAGAATAGGTTCGTCTTATATTCTAAAATATTGTATATATTATATTGAAATAATTTGGTTTATCAGGCTTTTTTCTAGTTCTGTATTTAGTAAATGTACCCCTTGAGAGAAGAATGTGTAGGGTTTGAGAATAAATACAAAAGGTTGGGGTATATTTTGTTAATTGAAACATTAAAAAGCCTAATTACTACTATAGTTTTTCAAAAAAGCCTAGTTACCAAAATTGCCCTATATTATTTATGTGCATAAATGTTAGTTTTACTTAGGGCTCGTTTGGTTACAACTCCGAAAACGGAAACGGAATGAAAACGAATTTAGTCCATATGTATATCCTTGTTCATGAAATTTTATAAAATCATTCCTTGTGGTTTCATGCAAGATGCAATTGCTTTCCCACATTTTGTTTTCCCTAAAAGGTATCAAAAGTAATCAAATTATACTCCAATTACTTCAAAACAAAAGGAATGATTTCAAAAACTTTCATGAAAAAGGTTACACGTATAGACTAGATTCGTTTTCATTCCGTTTTCGATTCCGGAGTTCAAACCAAACATGCCCTTAATCACTAGTGTTCAAGTCTAAGCACAAGCTTCTTCTAGTACTTTTTGCAAGATGAAATATAATAATTTGTTTCAAATCAATTCATATTTTCTTACAGATTTCAAAAATGTTATATTTAATGTAAATAGTTTGCTATCATAGTTACGGAAAAAAGAAATTATTCCTCATGAACAAAAGTATAAATATAGAGGCCTATAGATGTATAAAAAAATAGTACATCAATTATGATTTATAAAAATTAGACAAATTCTCAATATATAAGTCCTCTTAGTTATGCATTTGATTCTTGTAAAAATATAATGTAGTTAGATATATAGATGTATACTTTTTTGAAAAAATTATACAATTAATTTTGTTAAATAATTTGTGTCTTGTTCCAAAGTTATTGTATTAATTTGTTGAATTATTAATCTCTCTGTTATGAGCTGAATAATTTTTTTTTTTTTACTTTTTTGATCATTCAATTTAAAGAAACTCAGTTCGGTTTTTAAAAAAAATAGTCCAGGGAGGAAACTATTATAAATTTTAAGAGAAAATTGGTGTAGAGAAGCCTTTTTGTATCATACATACAATTTAGGCCCCTCAATTTTCTAGCCAAAAAATAAAGGTAAATGAAATTAAAAATTTTTTAAATAACATAATCAATTTAGGGCCTTTTATTAAGGAAGATAAATAACTGTTAAAAATAAAAAAGATAAACTAAATTAAAAAGATAACTGAATATTAATTATGAGGGATCACTCTCATTAAAAAGATTCTCTCCGTTAATTAATATGACTGTTTTTTAATTAAATAAGAAAAATGAGAGTGTTCCCCCCACAAATTTTGTAACACCCCAAATTTTACAACTTAGGGAGTTACTGGTTAGGACCGCACAGTGGGTCCCGACCTTAGTTTGACAACAACTTAACGAGATCTTACAACAAGGCACAAATAAGGAAAATCAGAAATCATAAAAATAGTTCTTAATAATGCATGAATGTGACCAGATCGACTACAGCCGGAAAAGTAATATATCAAAGTACGAAAGGAGACGATGTTCAACGGAAAAGCCCACAAATGCAAAAACTGCAAAACATCCTAAAGTACGACACCCCGGCTGACCACTACCATCTGGATCACTCGGCATCTGCTCTAACCTGTGTCACGTCTAAACAACATATCAACAGTTAGCTAACTATCCAAATATAAGCAAAATGATAACAGCACAAACACAAGCAGAAACAAAAATAAACAAACATCATGCTGGCACTCAACCAATTATTATCTATTATTTAAGTGATTCACATTATTCAATTTAAGTTGTGGCACGAGAACTATTATTAGTTCTCGCCTCCGTTCCTTATCCAACTGGTGTAGGTCTAGCTGACTTCCTTTGGTAGCATCACTACAAACCATGTGTGGACTAGTCCCGAAAGAAACCCCCAGCGCCCTGCGAGCTACTGAGCGGAATGCCACCGCCCGTTACTCTTAGGCCAAAAATCCAGGTCGGTAATTATATATCACAACCTATCTCTCTAACATGTCAATCACACACCACCATCATCATTTATACTCATATTTAGTAGTCAGCTAAGTAAGCCCAAAGGACTTACCTGTTATAACGCTCAACTCTTTAATAACCACTTGCTCTGTAACTGTACCCACTCAGTTGCCTGTTAAAGGCGATAAGTGTATTAGCACACTTTCACGTAGATAGAAGTCTAAAACTTCTAAGATCAAATAAGTATTAAGACGTACTAGTTACATTATTAGTTTTAGGGTAAAATGACCATTTTACCCTTGGTTCCGATTTTCTCGAAAACCCTAAAATTCATGTCCAAACTCCTATTTGAAGTTCTAAAATATATCCTAACTCTTAGAATTTTATTAGGTGCGAAACTGACATTTTTCCTATGTTTCTATTTTCCGGAAGAACCGAAAAAGGTTTAACTTCGGCTCTAAATATAAAATTCTTAACAGCTTATAAAATTTCCGAATTAAATATCTAGATCATCTATGAGGTTCTATCTAGCCTTAGAATAAAGAATTTCTCCAAACTGTTCAGCCGATATTTTTATAATAATTCTCAAAGTCGGTTCCTCACTCTACTTTCCTATACTTAGTCAAATTTTAAGTTTAATAAAACTGCTCAACTACCTAACTTCGGGAGCTCGTAACTTTCAATCCGACCGTTCATTCCTCTCCAAATTTTAATATGATAAACTACATATATCCGTCTACAACATATCCAAAATTCAACGGTGGATCTTTATCCAAACGTTTTATAATTGATCGACAAGATGGACTGTTCATAACCCAAAAGCTGAAGGAATTAATTTAGATTTACAGCAGCCAAAAATTTGCATTGTTCACAAAAAAAAAAAACGCAGCAGTCCTTTATGCTCAGCAGTGTACCAATTCGGACTAACCTAAACACCGGAGGAATGCTAGTCTGGTCCCGGTGCAGCGAGGTGCGGCGTCGGCTGGTTCGTAGCACTGCGGATTAAGTCGTAGGGCTGCAGTGAGGTGTTTATCATAAAGCGACAGAAGGGAGGCGGAAGAAGGTCAGCGCACTTACCGGTCTGAGGCGGACGGCGGAG
>BSUD01000027.1:35932-50948 GCA_033239045.1 Fagopyrum esculentum | reverse complement strand
TTTGCCTTAATAGACGTACCGGCGAAAATTTATAATTGTCATCCCAACTACGCTATTCGCGTGCGTAGTTGTTAAGGTCCTCAACTACGCTTGGAGTTCCAAAAAAAATAAAAATATCAACTACGCTTGTGGGGAGCGTAGTTGGAGTTCCAAAAAAATTTTAAATTTTTTTTTAGAGAACTCCAACTACGCTCCCCAAATGAGTAGTTGATATTTTTATTTTTTTTAAACTTCAACTACGCTTCCCAAAAGCGTAGTTAAGGACCTTATCAACTACGCACGCGACGTGCGTAATTATGGTAACTAATAGAGATTTTCGCCGGTACATTTAAAAATCACGTAGTTTATCGAAGGGATAGACAAAGTAAGATAGTGAAAGTTGTTCCATGCTTTCATATTGTATAGGGATAAGAGACGACCTTTTTTTTTTTTACTTTTTCTTTTAATTTTTCCTTTATTTTTCGGTGCATTTCGAGCTTAAAATTTTTGAAAACTGACCACTAAAGTTATCAATTTATACAAAACAACCATTAAAACTTTAAATTTCATTACATCACGCATTAAAACTCAAGATTAATTAAACACCATCCATGAAGGATATTATGTTATTTTACAAAATAAATAAATCTTATTTAGTTATTTGGTTTGATTTTTATTATTTGAAGTAAAAAGCTTATACAAACGTAAGATTAAAACATAATATTCATTTTATAACTTATAACACCTTACAAATTTAATTAATAATCCCTTTTAAAGACGTTTGGTGATCATTTATCTTAATCGTTTACATTCTAATATGATAATGGTCTCATTTCGTAAAATTAGTCAAATTTTTTAGTGATAATATTCAAATAATTCACAACTAAACCTTATCTGGGTCGTATACTTACCTTAAGAAAAACTCTCTACTTTTATAATCATGCTCGATCACTCTTTTAACCTTTTATTACTTTTTTAGACAATACAACTAATTAACCTCGGTTATTTTCTTATATCCTTATAATTTTTAATTTTAATTATATAATATTTTATTCAATTTACAATCAAACCTTAATCAACTAAATATAGTTATTTAAAGGAAATTATTTTATTAGTATGTATATAAGTCCATGAAGTTTAGATGATACAATAATACACAACTTATAACTAAAGACTAAACATTTAATGATTTAAATGATAATTTTTCAACGTACAAAACGAAAAATACCTTCTATGGGTCATATTTTGTCAACCTAAAATTTAATCGGGAAAATTTTAAAGTTTTAGAACTTTGCGGGTTGTTTTATGCAAATTAGTTAGGTTGTGATATGCATGATGGGGTTTCCGCGTTCTGAGCTCAAGTGGTCTCCTCAAGGGCCCCACAGAGGGCCCACAGTTTCCCTTCCCGCCGAAATTCCAACCCCACATACTGCTATTTAATATTTTGTTATTTAATAACACAAATAAGTACCCGATGCATTGTGTATTTGTATACCACTTAATGCCATATATAATCGTGTAATATTATATTTTAAAAGTAAATAATTTTAATAAAAATATTATACTTTGTAGAAATATCCTATTATAAGTGGTATTCGATAATCTATCGTAAAATATTTTCTTTTAAAGTTTATATGGTTATTTACAAAATGTACTTTAAAAAAACGATAAAAAGTTGTGAAAGAATCAAATAACGGTTCTTCGTACGTCATTCGTACGGATGAAAACATTAAGTTCGAGTGATGTATAAATGTCAATTGAAGAAAAAAATATGTCCAACGGGAGTCAGTTTGTCATTGGGTCTGTTCGGCAAGCTAAACAGATTATTATTCGGGATTATTGTTCTTAATAATCCCTCCAACAATCGATAATCTAATCGTACTTGATTTTTTTTTTGTCAAAATGATATGACTACAATAATCCCTTCAATAATCTCATAAGGTACGCTTCTCGAACGGACCTCCGTTGATTTCTTAAAGATGTATACAATGTGAATCGATTTGAATTTTTTCAATGAGGTATGCAACTAGTATTTCAATCTCTTAAGGATATTGACATAATCTTTTTATGACATTATCGTCTAGCAACAATTCATCCTTGAAAATATTATCATTCAATAATTTAACTCGGTTGTTGTTTTTACTTTGTCTTATTCTAATTTTAGTTAAGTTAAAGTTTTACAGAACGTATGCTTATGTATCGTGTGCGTACGAACATACAGATGTGTTATGTTCAATTATAACATATAAGTTATGTGAGGTTCCAACTTATAATAAAAGGAGTAATCCATCTATTCTCCTAACTTTATACGTGAAAACTTTATTGTTTTAAATTTTTTCCTTAAAATTAAATTATCGGGTAATCACCTTACCACCTCCCTGTCCTTTCCTCTAACTCTTATCCATCAAAAGCTTATGATAAACAACCAACAACCCTAGCATACCTATATAGCAAAAATATTAAAACAGTATGTTTACCAAACCAAGCAACTAACAAATTAAAATCGATTGACAAATGTGAACGACTCGATCCAAACCGATCCGACTTTGGGTTACCCGAGTTTAATACCGTCATAATTCCACATTCTTAAATGAAGGTACCTCACCCCTTCTTTATATGGGTAATCCCTCAACAACAACTCATTTGATTTCACTATTGACTTATGTTATACATGTTTAAGATTAACGACATGCTTAGGGTTGTTCGTCGGTCCAATACTAGGCTTTGGATCAAAAATTTTATTAAAATGAATTGGATATTCAAGTATGATCCTAAACCAAATGAATCAACTTTTTATTATAGATATTTACGGGCTTAAAATAAATCGGATTTGAACCTGGATATTCAGTTAAGGTTGAGTCCGCTAGAGAGACTAACTTATATCAACTATGTGGAGAAAGTTTACGAAATTTGTGACAGCTGAATGATATATTACAGATATAACACCATAACAATTAATATTAAATAAAAAACTAAAAATTTTAAGTAATATTGTACGTATATCAACTACAATGAGTTTCGGCTTCAACTATTAATAAGCTTTGGTTCTAACAAACTCAAGATTTTAGAACGGAACCGAAAGCTTTCCGATTAAACCCGTCTAATCCAGAATTTGAGCAACCCTGCATGCATATACCCATACGTGTCCGAATCGCCAATCGAATTTAATTTGGTTAGTTGTGAACATACGAATTTATTGCCATTGTTTCTATATCGTCAGTTTGATGGACAAGATTAAACATGTGGCGGTAACTTCAATATATATATATATATATATATATATATATATATATATATATATATATATATATATATATATATATATATATATATATATATATAGAGTATAGATCCTATGAGAACACCCCCTAACGTGAGATAATGAGAACAGATTCGTAATTATTATCAGTTTTGTTACGAATGTGTCATATCGTTTAATGTATTATTCGTAGTTATTGATGGTTGAGTGGATTATTCGTAGTTATTGTTGGATTCCTAATTATTATTATTCATATTTATTATTATTTTTGATATCTACTCTAAATCTCAACCCTTAATACTCACATCCAACGATGTACGATTGTCCTCATGTTCTCACGTTAGGGGTTGTTCTCATGATAACCACACCCTCTCTCTCTCTCTATATATATATATATATATATATATATATATATATATATATATATATATATATATATATATATTGGGGGGGTGTTAAATGCACATTATTCCGGTACGGGTGTGCGACTGAACGTACAGTCGACACGTGTCTCAAATTTTTTATTTTTTTATTTTTTTTCATAAACGAGTGAAATTAATAGTTCAAAACTTATTAAGGAATAGTTCATAACTTATAAAAGGATAGTTCATGAATTATAATAGAATAGTTCATAGTGTAAAATTTATAAATAAGTGAAATTTATAAATAAGTGAAAGTAATAGTTCAAAACTTATTATGGGATAGTTCATGAATTATAATAGAATAGTTCATGAATTATAGTAGAATAGTTCAAAGTGCAAAATTTATAAAGGAGTGAAAGTAATAGTTCAAAATTTATTATGGGATAGTTCATGAATTATAATAGAATAGTTTATGGATTATATTAAAAAGTAATAGTTCATATGAGAATAGCTCAAAGTTTATAGGAGAATAGTGCATACATTATAACATGGTAGTTCAAACAAATTTTCTTTTGTTTCTGAAAAAAAAAATCGTTTAAAAAAAACAAAAAATCCGGGATACGTGTCGACCGTACGGTCGGCCGCACCGCCGTACTACATTAATTGAACCTTACCTAAACAATGTTTATATATATATATATATATATATACACTTTAAGCTGGATTTGCACGTTAGGCCCATAAAAGACTACAAATCTTCAAAAACATGTGTATTTTATACCGTTATGTTCATGTTTGTCTAGATCACATTTTAATTGAACCAATAAATATTTTTATGTTTGGGTTGTTTAGTAAGCGAACATGTTGTATTCAAGCTCTTTAGATCATTAGATGATTGGGTTTAACTCCTCTATAGAGTCAAGTGAACATCGTATCAAACCTAAATTTAATAAATTAGAAAATGTGTATATATTCGAATTGTTTACCGTTCGAGTCTATTTTATGTCAAACCGATAAGAACACGAATAGCTTGAAACTCTACTCGTTCCTTATAAGTGAACGAGCTTGATCGAGGCTTCGTAGCTCGACCCACGGACATGTGACACGTGTAGCATGCCTGATTTTTATGAGCAACATTTATTTCAATTATATTTCTTCTTTTGTCAAAAAAAATATAACATAATTATGTTCAATTTACATGTTAACTATGACCATAAACGAAATTTCTAGAGTTATATACTAGTGTATTTTATTAATAAAAGATCGAGTTTAACATTTATTTAAAATATTAGATAATTAATTTTTAAAAAATGAGATATAAGAACAATCGATTTTTAAATTTTGACTACGATTTTTAAATTTTTACTACGATTTTTAAAAAAGTACTTAATAAAACGGATCGGTCATCTCATATTAAAAAACCAAAGAAACAAATTGGTTTGAACAACTCCATTAACATCGTCAATATTGATAGTTCTTAGTCATATTTTCTCAATATTATAATATTTTAAAGTGTCACTTATAATAGAGTTATATTTCAAACAAAAATAATTAGTCTTTTACAATACCATTATCTTAAAATGTAAATAATACCTGTTAAAATATAGACAGAAATACAATAAATAACACCTTTTAATTATACATTTATTTTTTTTAAAAGTAAAAAATTTATTACAGTTAGATTTGAGTAATATTAATAATTAAAACGATTAATATAAACGGTAATTTAAAAGATATTGTATCATCCATTTATTGACCAAAATTAAGAAACAAAGAGGAAAAAAGGAAAATGAAAGTGGGAAATAGGGGGTTCGTTCGTTGACTTGTGTTTCGCGAGCAAAGACGAGGTTGATCCTCAATTCTTCTCCTACAAATCCTCCGCTCGTAGAACAATACGGCTCCCCATTATCCTGTCTCTCGATCCGATCCCTATCCCACAATTCGACTAATACTCAGCTTCAATTCGCAGCTCTGCTGTTACGATTTTATGAATCCTCCCCTAATTCGATCCAAATTTCGACACTAACACCTCATTGCAACTCTAGATCTGGCACTTTCTTTGTGCTTAATTTGAATCCGTTCTTCCTGATTCGGATGGAAGGGGTTGAGCAATTTTGATAAATTGATCTATTAACCAATCTTCTTGAAGCTCTTCCTCTGCTTGTGATTGATCGGAGAGAAGAGTATGTCAAAAACTCTTCCGTACAGTTTGAAGGATGTCCATTACGACAATGGAAAATTCCGCCAACGATCCGCATTTCAGGTGGAAATTATCCGAATTCTGCTTAGGGTTTAAGTTATTGATGGGTTATCGTTAGGTTTGGTTTTTAGATGCACCGTGCTTGTTGTTTGATCAGATATACTTGATTTGTCGTGTTATTCGAATTGGATCTAGTTTGTTTAATCAGATAACTTCGTTGTGCGATTCGAACTTTGTCCAGGCGAAAAATATTTATGGCTTGAATCTTTTTATGATTCCTAGAAAATTGGTAGGCAAATATAGGCGAATTGAGGCCTGAAAGGGGAAGGAAATGAAAAATCAGAAGTGGGGAAACAAAGCAAATGTCGAATATTGTCAATGCTTGAAGATGTTGCCGAGGGCTAGTATTCCACATTTCGGGAAGCATATGACAATAAACTAGTATTCTTGCTAATCGTTGGGCGCGGGAAGGATACATCATTCAGTCTTTCCAGTGATAAAATATGTATACGAATAAGCTAGTGTTGTATTAGTTTTACTTTCATATCAACCATGGAAGATGAGAACTTTGATCTGTTGATTGAGTTTGTTGTTAGTAGGTTTGTTTGAGTTAAATTACTCGCCTGATATTCCGTGTTATGCTTTGAGATCAATGCAATTTATAAGTCAGAGTTAGGAACTTTGCATTTTTGAATTATGGCCCTGGTTGTGTAGATTGCGTGCACATACTGACAACTAAGAGGAGAAAAAGTTTCTCTATTAGGTACTTTGGTTGGCATTTGATGAATTTGACAGCAAATCTTGTTGTTTCTGTAGGTGGTCAATCACATGATGCTGACCAGTAAGATTAAAAGAGAATGTGCAAGCTGTAGTACTGGAAAGTTTCTTTTGATAATGATGCTTTGTGGTGTAGCTTATCTTATGTTTGCACATACAAGTGATACCCATGGTGGATCTGGTAAGTTAGATCACAATAGTAACAGCAGTGTAGGAAATTTGACTATAGACAGGGGAAGCAGAATCAGGAAATTCTTTAGGAAACCACCAAGGCTTCCACCAAGACTTCCTCCTAGATTAACACCAGATGAGATGGGTAGTGGTAATAGTTCTTCTCATACTGATGAAGCAGCGAAATGGAAGAATAGGCAACAAAAAGTGAAGGATGCCTTCATTCATGCATGGTCTGGCTATAGCAAGTATGCTATGGGGTTTGATGAACTTCTGCCACTTAGCAAAAGAGGGTTCGATGGATTAGGAGGTCTTGGGGCAACTGTCGTTGATGCTTTAGATACAGCAATGATAATGGGTGTAGATGATGCTGTTTCTCAAGCTGGGACATGGATTGAAACACACCTAATAGAAAGAATCCAAGAAAAAGGGCAAGTTAATCTGTTTGAGACAACTATACGTGTCTTAGGTGGCCTTTTAAGTGCTTATCATTTAAGTGGAGGAGGAGGAACTGAAGCCATAACTCATGTTGGGCCTAAACCTTCTGTGTATCTAGAAGCAGCAAAGGTTCTAGGTGATAAACTGCTTACTGGTTTTACATCTAGCCCAACTCCAATTCCCTACGGTGATGTTGTGTTGCAAGATAACTCAGCACATCCTGACCCTGAAGGATTATGTAGTACATCAGAAGTATCGACTTTACAGATGGAATTCAATTATCTAAGTGCTGTCACCGGTGATTCAAAGTATAGTGTCGAAGCAATGAAGGTTTTGAAACACTTGGAGAGTTTACCAAAGGTGGAAGGACTTGTGCCTATCTACATAAAGTAATTCACTACACATTCTGCACAGGATTGATTTTTGACTCGCAATACATATTTCAGATTATTTTATCTTGTAACTTCTGCTTCATGCATTCAAGTCTTTGGCAATTAATTTCACCTTGATATGGCATAATATGTATTGGCTATGGAGGTCAAGAACAGTAGATATTTCCATTGGATTGTTTTTAGATGCTTACATATTGCATACCATGATGTTATCTTTATGGTACATATATTAGGGTAAATCTTCAAATTAATCAAAAACAACTTCCTCTCTTTGATCAACATACATCAATTTTGAAAGACTAGCAAATACTTTATATATCTTGCACAGTGCAAACGTAGTAATTGCAGATGCATTTACCCAAAAAATGTCCTTCACATGATTATTATTTCTTACAGTCAGGTTGTTTACTGTTTGCTGGTTTAGTGACGGAGGTCTTATTCCTTTTCCACTTTACCCTCTTTTTCCTTTTCCTTACAATTTCTATTTTTTGTTCGCAGTCCCGATACAGGTAAATTTAGTGGAGAAAACATTAGACTGGGATCACGTGGTGACAGCTATTATGAGTATCTCTTAAAAGTATGGCTTCAACAGAGACCTGATTCCAGTGGTAATTTGACATTTTTGCACAACATGTACCAAGAATCAATGAAGGGTGTAAGACATTTGCTTGTTAGAAATTCTATTCCTAATGGTTTGGTTTTCGTGGGAGAGTTGCCTTTTGGAGCAAAAGGCTCTTTCAGTCCCAAAATGGATCACCTGGTATGCATCCTCTCCTGAGTATTTCTGTAGTTTTTCCCAAGTTAAATTCATCCTTAGACCATTTGCAACGATTACCTATCATTGATTTTTACTAGAGATTGATTTGACTAGCAGCCATTTTTGCAAGTGACTAGGAGTAGAATCCTTATTAAGATTACTTCCCAAAGCAAGTATCAGAAGTGGTCTGTGGCGAAGTCCTAGAGCAAAAACTTTGCTTATAACTTGGGAGTGAAGGGTAGCTATTTATAAAAAGAGGCAGATGTTTAATCGATTATGATAGAACCCGTATTATAAAATAAGGTATAGAAACTTAAAAGCTTGAATCTCGCAATTCAGACAATTATGGAAACTCAGTTCTGTAATTCCATTTCAAGTCTCAAGAGTTACAAGCTGTAGCTAGTCACCATTTATAATAGAAAAACAAAATAATTAATGTCTTATTTGGTTCAAAATCCATAAACTGTTTTCCCATTGAATAAACGTGGACCCAAAGGTTGCTATATAATATCTTGTATGCTTACCCTGGCTGTATCCCGAATGTATTAATTTACTTAATAAAACAGAACTCTTTTCTGCCCATAGACGCAATAGTGAACCACATAAATGTGTTTACTTTCTTGTTACCGTTTCTGCTTTCTCACATCCGTTCCAACAGCATGAATTGATTAATTATTCTATATACCTCTGTTACTTCTGGCTGCAGGTGTGTTTCTTGCCTGGTACTCTTGCATTAGGGGCCACAAAAGGTTTCACAAAGGCAAAGGCCGTGAAAGAAAATTTGCTCAGTACTGAAGATATTGAGAATTTAAAACTTGCTGAGGACCTGACTAAGACATGTGTTGCTATGTATTCTGTAACTTCTACAGGTCTAGCTCCCGAAATCGCATACTTTCATATGAAGGTTAGTAATTGATCAATACGATCAGTCTATCATAGCACTTACTATGCAGGGGCTAAAAAACAAAAGGCTAGTGCCATGCTTTTTGCTTTGGTTTACCCATTGTTGACTGCATTCATCCTCTAACTTATAATATGCTTTGCATTGCCAACGTGCTGTTCTTTAAGGCATTGACAACTGTTCTTGTGTGGATCAGGACTTCGTTGAGGCAGGCCTTGATGGTGGAAATAAGACTTCTGAATATGCCAGAGACATTATAATCAAGCCTGCTGACCGCCACAATCTTCTGCGTCCTGAAACAGTAGAATCACTTTTCGTTCTATATCGCATTACTGAAGACCCAAAGTATGTTATAGAATTTATAAACATACTGGATACAACATTACAGCTTTTCCAATGTTCTTCGATTTCTTGACTTAGTCAATGAACACTGTTTTTCTTGTAGGTATCGTGAGTGGGGATGGGAAATTTTCAAGGCGTTTGAAAAGTACACGAAGGTTGATTCTGGTGGTTATACTTCCCTTGAAGACGTCACTGCACTTCCTCCTATTCGTCGGGACAAGATGGAAACTTTCTTCTTAGGCGAGACACTCAAGTATTTGTTCTTGTTATTTGGGGATAGTTCTCATATTCCGTTGGACAAATACGTCTTCAACACAGAGGCACATCCTATCCCTGTTATTCATGACTCTGTGAAGAGTGAGTGAATGAATACTCAGTAGACAGTCATTCTTTTTCGTGGTGGAGAAGAAGACCTAAATCAGATACCCAGTACAGAAATCACGAGTAGAGAGACAGTCTTCATGATTTGTTCTGGCCTTTCCTATACAAGTTAGTTATTAGGCGGGAGTGTACGGCTCACAAGCTCTCAAGGGATCAATGGTGCTAATGTTAGTGATCCGCGACCATAGTACTAGAAGGTTTTGTTGGCTATAGGTTACAGAGCTTTCTACTTGAATGTAATAGATCCCGGAACAAAACGTAGCTTTGCTGAATCTTTGGAAACAATTTTTGTACGATTTTCTGTTGTTTTTTACCAATTCATAATCTCTGAAAATTGCCTGAAAGTTACAGTTTACTGAACTTTTTCTCAGGCCACTGCTTTGTGTACAAGGCCTAAAAATTACAGGCTAATTTGCCGATCCAGACACTAACTTATATACTTGGATCAGGTTTTTAAGGGCTACTTTCTTCTTCATTGGAGAAATAGATGATCTTCATCTCTTATGACACTTATATCATCTATTTCTGCATTTTCTTTGTTCATTACTCTTGTTAAGGTACAGCCTCCAAACTTCTGCCCTGCAATCATGCACCATTCGCGAGTCAGAAGAAACTAAAAGCAACAAAATGAGTTTGCTGTATTGACACTCTTTGGAAATGAAAGATCTTACCTGCTATCTTGAGCAGCTCTTCAAAAGTATCTGGTAGAACAATGAGCTTACTCACTTTCTGCATATGAATGGTTACTCTCTTTCGTTCTCGCAGAGTTTCTTCATAACCAGCGCGAGGAGAACAGCTTGTGATGGATCTTCTGGATGCAGAATTATTCTTGGAGTTGGCTCTGGTAATTTGGCTTAATCTTTCCTTCTCTTTGATTTCAATCATATGACTATCTTCAACAACTTTGTTTGTGTCACTTTCTTCTTGCTGCATTACTAGAAACTCTTCTGGCCATCCCAAAGAATCTCCATTTGTCAAATCTTCCTCTCCCAATTGAATCTTGACCACATTGACTTTACCGTCAGTATGTGTTGAATGGTGTTCATCTTCAACTGCTGAGTTTGCATCTCCATCCTCTCTTATATGATTCTGCTCATTGTTTGGGAATCTATCTTCTGTTTGTGATCCCAAAAATCCCAAGTTATCAAATGCCTTAAGTTTCTGCAAATGTGTTTTGACATAATTTAGCAATTTATATTGCAGGAGTATAAACCCATAAGTACTGCAAACTAAACCCCTACCAAAATCAGGTTGTTCATTATAATGATCTCATCTTCTTTATTTGCTTGCATGATATTCATCAGTGTAGCTTTGCTCAACCTTAGTATCTGAGAAAGTTTTGTCGTCCGCACAGTAAACGGTTGTGGCCTATTACAAAGGACTCCTATCTCTCCAAATATCTCCCCAGCAAATGCTTTTCCAACAACCTGTATGCAACTTCAGTGGTTAGTATGAACAGAGTTTGCCTAATCTTATTTTCTTGCAAAGATTTCTGATCTTAAATACCTGCTCATTCCCGTTAACACGCGTTATAATGTCCTACACAAACACAACAAAATAACACAAAACTAATCAGTACAATTTCGAAACTAAACAATGGGATTCAGTATATCTGTACAAATACTTACCACTGCCCCAGAAACTAGTATGTGAAGATCTGTTGGAGATTCATTTTGCAGAACCACATCCTCTCTAGGTGGGAAGTATTCGGCTTCCATTTCCGAAACCTTTTAGGAAAGAAAATAGATACGTTATTATGCTAATGTAATATAGCCATATAGGAATACCTCTTTAATTAAGTGTTTTTAGAATTAAAACAAATAATCATAAAATAACAAGGGCCTAGTTTGTATCAGCGATTCTCAATTCAATTATTACCACTTGGAAGAGGAAGTCATGAGAAACTCCGACGAAGAGATGAGCTCTCTGAACAACAGGATAGAACAAATGATATGATATATTTGAACGAATGGCTTTAGGCAGTGCACAAAGTGTCTCTTGCTGCTTGAGCCCTTCGGTTTTGAACCTTAAACATATGTGTGATATCATCTGTTCTTGTATCCATGGCGGCAATTGATTTCTAGCAGAAAATTCTGTACAGGCTTTCACCATATCCCTCTGCAGCACAATTTTAAGTTATTGTCAGTATATCCGAAAAACTTAGGATTTATGATTGATGAATGTCGGTATGTCTCATATTTGATTCTTGAACTTACGAAGTTTCTTGTTCGACTTGTACCATGAACTACAAGGTTTGTCATGTTTCCAATGAGGTACGAGGTAAGACCCAAGTTGAATAGCATGTAGCAGATATCAAACAGCATCTCCCAGGTATTCTCAGCATGAAGATCACCATATCCAGTTGTTGTCAGTGTAACTATTGACCAGTAAACTGAAATTATATAATTATTCCAGACATTATCTCCTTTGAAATCTGGATTTACTGCTCCAATCCAGGTTTTCTTTGGATCGCTGTACCGGTCAGCTATCAGATAATTGAAGCAGCCAGCACAATGCACAGCAAATAGTGTAACCTGAATCAACAAGAAGAAAAAAAAAAGACATGGATTTACACCTGAAAGTCTCAAACTATTGCAATGAGGGTGTGATTGAGGGCTTTGCATGCATTAGGGCTGATACACGAGACAAGTTTCACAGACTCGGCTCGTTTATAAACGAGCCGAGCTTAAGTATGCTAAGGCTCGGCTTGTTCAGCTCGTATAACACCCCTATTTGCATTAGGCTTACCGAGATCAGCTTCGTACAACGCGTCCAAAAATAATTGAATCTGATGTCCTTCTCTAGCCTGCAGGATATTAGTAGAGCTTTGTAAGTGACAAGAGATTTTGTATACAACACATAACTTCAGTGAGATTTTATCCTACCTTGCAAATAGAGAGCTGACTCGACGAAGACGCCATAGTCGGAGCATATTGAGAGCTTTAAACCCAAGGCCACCATTATGAGCAGTAAAGAGAAGGCTAAGAGATTGAAGTGGTGCAGTAGAACAGACATCAAAGATGAACCAAGTTGACAGGTACCTATCATCAAAGCATTTTTATACATTATTATTTTATTTTTTTTTAAAAAAAGACAGAAACATTAAACAAAACAATCATTAAACTGACCTGATTCCAATTTTCTTGGGATCATCCACAAGCAGATAAGAATGGGTATCAACATATGCTAAAAAGAAAGTCAGGATAATATCCACTGCAAAGAAGCCATTCACAATGTGATCAAGAATGAACAGGAAACCTTCCTGTTTGTATCTCAGAAAGGCAAACTCAAATGGACAGATCCAAGCAGAGTACACCACCAAAACGACGAGCAGCATCTCCCATGCCCTGCAAAAAAAAACACAGACTCAATCCAATCATTTCCTGCAAACTATATATATATATATATGTATATGTATGTACAGGTGACTGGTTTGATTTATCACCTGTAGTAAGGATCATAAGGAGAAATGATATGTTTGCGGAGTTTGGTTGATCGGTTAATCCGAGCTCCGAGAGACGGCAAGACTTCGCCGGAGAAGAAGCTACCATAATGGAAGCTGCTTTCAACTTGAAGCTCATCTGTACAGAAGCGTTTGATGAAAGATTTTGTGCAGGAATATGACATAGTTTTATATTCCTGAATTTGAAGTTGCTGCAACACAAAAGTGTCAATGGAGTATATTATATTGAGCAAGTAAGTTTTTTGCTGTGCTTTTTTATGGCTTTGTTATGAATGTAATATATATATATATATAATCAGAGTTCAGAAAATCTTTTTTAATATATTTTTTTTTTGGTAGTAACAGTATGATTAGTTCCGTATTGAACCCGTGTTAAGAATGGAGATGTGATTAGTGGGTCATTAGTAAGAATGACAAGAAAGGTAGTGGAAGAAAGAAAGCTGAAATATGAAGATTCTACCATCTTGCTGTTGTCTGAAATCAGCCATTCATGGTGAATTGGTGAAAGGTAAAAGGTAAATGGTAAATGGTAAATTCAGGTGGTAAAAAATGCAGGACCAGTTTGCAAATTGGCCAACTCATAACTGCTGGAGGTTAATGCAGGAAGCGGTAGTGTTTTTAATACAGAATATAGCAGTACAGTTTTTATTGCCTCTTTTGTTAGGTTGGAGACAGTACAGAGGATTAATCATATGTTATATATATATATATATATATATATATATATATATATATATATATATATATATATATATATATATATATATATATATATATATATATATATATATGAGAACAGACCTTATCGTGTAATCACGAGAACAAAAATATATTATTCGTAGTCAAGTTTAGTTTTGTTACAAAGGTGCCATTACGTTTAATGTATTATTCGTAGTTATTGTTGGTTGAATGAATTATTTGTTGTTATTGTGGTTGAATGGATTATTCGTATTTATTATTATTCGTAATTATTAATAATTATGATATCTACCTTAAATCTCGACCCTTAATACTTACCATCCGACGGTCTAAATTTGTTCTCATGATACACAATAAGATTGTTCTCATGGGAACCGCACCTTTTATATATATATATATATGATAAGTTTGATGGAGGTGTTTGGGATAAAGAAGATTATCTGAACTAATGTAAGTGTGAAGTTACTGAAAATAGTTTATTTTTAATTTAAATACGATTTTTATAGGATTATAAATGTAGTATATCGATTTAATTTAAAAATAAAATGTAACTAAATAGTCTAATTTTGAATTTTTTTTATGAATTAGAATTTTTTTATCCATGTTATTGGAAAGTTTATAATGTCTTTCTTCAGCTCAAGAATCAAGATACGATTTTTAACTCGTCTTTCTTTAGTCATTTTCATTCAAGACGTGATTTTTATTTCATTTCGAATAATAAATATCGTCGAATATCGAATGTGAATCAAACCCATATTTGAATTGCAATATCATAATATATTGATATAAAAAAATTTTTAAAAAAGTTAATATAATATCGTCAAATAATAAATATCATAATATATTGATATCGAGTCAAATCCAAAAGTTTATAATACCTTTCTTTAGCCCAAGA
>BSUD01000027.1:3588-35746 GCA_033239045.1 Fagopyrum esculentum | reverse complement strand
CAAACCCATATTTGAATTGCAATACCATAATATATTGATATAAAAAAAAAAAAGGTTAAAAAGAGTTAATATAATAAAATGAAAAGGGGATCAAGTGAAGGAATAATTTATCTCTTGACAAGATCAATGCAATGATGAGTCTAAAAAGTGTTTAATTTCTAAACCCAGTCTTCCAAAGCTGATGTCTTCATTTGTAAATTGCATTTAGAAAGGTGGTAAATTTGGGATTTTTTGGTAATTATTGAAAAGGTAAAATGGCTTTAGAAAATTGGAAAGGAGGGCACTTTCTGAAATTGTAAGCTAGTTTGACATGAAAGTTGAATATTGGCATCTTTATAGGACCAGATGAAGCCTAGCAGGTTCTTAGTAATTGCATTAGGGGTCCCTGGTGGGGAAGAAGAACAAAGTTGGCAGGGTTGTCATCATGCCATGTGGTCCAATCATATTTAGGCACACTTTGTTGGTGTTTTTGGGTTAGAGCGTGTTTTATACACGGAACTTAAATTCACAGGGGCAAAACCAATCGCAATGCACCGGCGTTTAACTTGGGCGCGATAAATGGTGCTAGCGCCTTCTTTTTAATAACACTGGGCGCCGACGACATTAGCTAGCTCCCAAATTTTTTATTTTTTTTGGAACCCTTTGAAGTAAAGAATCAGTTTTTCCGAATAATTTTTTTTATCTAGGCATCGGCGTCATCTGCCGGCGCCCAAATTTTACATATATAAAAAAAAATTCCTAGAAATTTTTATTTAAAAAAAAGTTTTGGCACCGGCTGATGGCACCGGCGCCCACTGAGAGCTGCCGGATTACGATTAAATTTGACGTTAGTAATATAATTCCGGTGTATTTAGCTTTTTCGTTGGGTTAAGATTAGAGGCAAAGTTTTTCTTCTTTGTTTTTTTCTTTGTATTTCAAATCTAGGATGACCACATGGCATATGTAGAATTTGACCACTTAACTAATTAGGGTTTGATTGGATTATTATATTGTGTTATAGAATTGTGTCACTATCTTTGTATTAGATTGTTGAATTCAAATCCTAAAAGGTTGGTCAATGAAGGAAGACATGGATTAGGACTTTACTACTAATATGGAAATATCAAATATTAGTAAAGATCATTCATAAAAAATGAGTTGTTTTAAGTTATTAATCTAATAAGTAAAAAAAGGAAAAAGAAAATAAGAAAGGCGACGTGTCATATTAATAAAAAAAATAATTATTAAAGTTTCATCTTGTTGCACGTGACACATATATTATTAAATCTTATAAAATAAGGTCACAGAGTACGAAATATGATTTAATATTTATATCTGATATCTATATATATATATCAAACGCTTTAGAGTGTAGTTTGAACTTCGAAGGTAATCATAGTCTTGAACCAGTCATGGTTAAATCAAATCTCCCAAAATAGTTTAATTAAAGATAAACGAAGACTATGGCCATATTAATTTAATCCGGTCAAATTTCCGCCAAGGCTTAATTTAGATGTCATGTATTATAAATCAATCGTTTAGTATTGAGTTTTAAACAAAAACTATGTAATATTAGAGTAAAATGTAGTATGAAAAGTATATCTCTTAAGATTATATTTGTACAATACTACATTATTTTTAGGAGCATTCAAACTCAACTTATAGTAAAATGTATTATTAATCATAATATTTATGTCATAAAAAGTGGGTTTCTTCATTTATGTTTACCTTATAATGCATCATCCCTTTATCCTAGTTTATTTCTACTAAAACATGGTCAAATAATACTTTTAATTATGCTAAATAAAGTTAATAAATTGGTAAAAAGTTGTCTATGTGACTTTTTAAAGGGGTTAGGACAAGAGATGGCATTTGTGGCAACCCATCTTACATGAGGTTGATATATGAAAACGTGGTCGAATCCAAGTATGTTGGATACTTAAATGATCAAATATTTAACAAAAAAGTTTGAAATAATTCAAAATTTACTAAAAATGTTCAACTTTAGAATTAATAACATAAATTAAAGTAGAGTGTATATATGAATATAGATTCAAAAAATCAAAAAGGAGTATTAGATTATTTTTTTTTTGTGTATATCGGATTTTGGACAACCGGACCTGAAGTGTCAAATCAGAGTTTCGGTTTGCTCTTCTATAATACTTTTGGATTTGACTCAATATCGGGTTTAATCATTTTAAGAAAGGTTCAAAAGTTAAAATCCAATATAATGCAAAATGATTCATGAATATGTTTACATTCCCAAGTGAAAATTAATGATCAATCTGAATCGGGATTGATCCAAACTCAAATTGAACTAATCAATCCAAGTTAAAAACGGGTTTAACCCGATAGACAATTTCAAATACAGTATATAAGTCAAGTGAAATTCCATCCTAATTAACAATAATCAGTTTTCTTTTAACTTATATTTCAAAAGCATGTTTCGAGTCAAGTTATGTATAAAAACATGCTCATAATGACCTGTTTTTTATATATATATATAAACAGGGCATTATGAGCCTATTTTTACATTTAAAAATTATGCGGACCGAAATCAGACCGAACCGAAATATTTTTGTTCAAGACTGTATTTTTTGCTCAGGTCCAAAAGTGCACAACTCTAAGCTCAATACATATACAATACATAGATGGTACGATTGTAAAACTACTTGCTCTATTTGCTAACTCGATTCAAAAGTATACTTTGAGTCAAAATTTGAGAATTTAAGCCAAAAATTTACTAGGCTTCCTCAAGATTATTCTTCTTCATCTTCAAATTGAAAGCAAAGTGATAAAAAGACCTTTTTGTTTAACCCTACAATATACTTGACAATATGACCTTATACGAAGCGTAAAAAACGAACCGAAGTTAGACTAGACCGAAATATTTTGGTTCAAGATCCGGATTATATCTTTTGGTCCTGTCCCAAAATGTAAAACCCTAAGCTCAATATTAAACAATACATATATGATAGCTTGTAAAACTACTTGCTCTATTTACTAACTCGATTCAAAAGTATACTATGAGTCAAGTTTTGAGAATTTAAGCCAAGAATCTACTAGGGTTCCTCAAGATTATTCTTCTTCATCTTCAAATTGAAAGCCAAGTGAAAAAAAGATCTTTTTGTTTAACCCTACAATATACTTGACAATATGACCTTATACGAAGCGTAAATAACAAACCGAAACTAGACTAGACCGAAATATTTTGGTTCAAGATCCGGACTATATTTTTTGGTTTGGTCCATAATATTAGACAATACATGGATGATAGATTGTAAAACTACTTGCTCTATTTGCTAACTCGATTCAAAAGTATACATTGAGTCAAATTTGAGAATTAAAGCCAAGAATCTACTAGGGTTACTCAAGATTATTCTTCTTCATCTTCAAATTGAAAGCCAAGTGAAAAAAAGACCTTTTTTGTTTAACCCTACAATATACTTGACAATATGATCTCTATCTCTTTAAGATGAGAAGAGATCAAATGTATATTTTCACACAACTCAATTTGAACCATATATCTCATCGACTGATTCCCACCATATACCAAATCTGCCGCCCATTTGCTTTTGTAATTCTCTTTATGCTAAAGATGGATTTTTATATCAATTTATATGTCCTATTTGCCATTTGTTTTTATTCAACACATTCTTCTTCTTATTATTAATATATTAAAAAGGTATTTTAATATATTATTGAGGAGCTATATCTCTTCTTAAATTCTCTTTTTACAACGTAAAATTAATTTGTTATGAATTTATGATCATTAAAAGAGAGTTTTATAACGCATTCTAACTACGCCGAAAAAATAAATTTTATGAGATCATATTTAGACGGAGTAGAGAAGAAAAACCATTAGGATTCAGCTTGGGTAGACCGAATATGTCCAAACTTATCTTTAATTTAATTCGATTAACAATGTAAATGTTAATGAATATATCATAGCTTCAATATAAAATTGATATTGTTTTTCAAGAGAGAAGTATGACACAAGATATAATACTTCGAACTCCATAACCCAACATTTTTCTATAAACGTGGAAAAAACATAACAAGTTTATTAAATAGTTTCAGTAATTGCATATGTTATTATAAAACGACATATATTACGAGATGGATGTAATATTCAAATTTATTTTCAATATATAGAACTTTATGTAATTTTATTGTCACATGTGGATAAAGTATTCTTCTAGATTAAATGTGTAATTTGGGTATACAAATAAATATTGTAGTTTTTGAGTTTCAAACCGGTCGAAAAAACTTTTCCTCCTAGATTGAAAAAAGTTGAATTTTATTATTTTATTTTTTAGAATTATAAGTATATCTTGTTTATATAATATTTAAAATTTTATACCTGAATTTTAATACTTAAAATATAATATCCGAAACATATTACTTAAATTATCAATTTTTCTTTTAACTTTTTGAAGAGGTACGCAAGTCACCCAGTTCGATCGGCTTAGCCGCTCTACGTCCGGATTGGGTAGTAAATCGTGACCCATTACTAAGGGATATCCTCCCAATATCAGTTTTTCCATACATGCTGCCGGAAGGATTCGATTAAATTATCATTTTTAAACTTCAATA
Source organism: Fagopyrum esculentum (assembly GCA_033239045.1). Lineage (NCBI taxonomy): Eukaryota > Viridiplantae > Streptophyta > Magnoliopsida > Caryophyllales > Polygonaceae > Fagopyrum > Fagopyrum esculentum. The sequence continues at coordinate 31,171 of BSUD01000027.1, read as the reverse complement.
CCCAAACATAATACCTACAATTTTAAACCCTAATGCTTGTTACTTAGTATCTAGGACTTTCTTTGCCTATCTATATAATAAAAATCTTTTTTAATCTAATTTTATCCGAAGAAAAACTTTTGACCTTTCACTCTCCAAGGTCAAAATTGTGATCATGACTTATATGATCGATCCTTTATAGTGTGACCACGTACAAATGCACATTCTCATTGATTGCACATGGAGAAGAAGATCACAAATCACAATAATAGGATCCCTCAATTTATGTTTGTTTAGTGACCACGTAAAAATGACTTAACTACACGTCCATCTCCAACGATATACTATCATAGATATTTGAATTGTGTATATGTGTGCTTAGCTTGTTGATTAGGGCACCTTTAGCTTAGATTTTGATAGAGGTTGTAACTTTAGTATTATAATGTAGATGTTGACTACATTTTTTAGTCTAGTTTGGATTATGGGTTGGGAGTATGTTTTGATTCATGTTACTAGTAGCTATTGTATAAATTTGTAGATTGTATTAAGACGTGGATATATCTTGAATGTCACATTTTACAGATTTAGTCAGAAGTTGAGGGAAATGAAGTGTTGGAGATAGTTTTATATTTGAGATTTGGAATTGTTTCAGGTTGATTGTGGATCATTTAATGACCCTCCTTATATGTGGGGATCAACTGTTATCAATTGATTGATTTATGGTTGTTTTGAAAAGTATTTTTAAAATTGTATATAACGGTATCAATTAACTTTTTTTTTGGTTATTTGATATTTTTTCCACCAACCGTCTTTATTGTTTTAACCGACAGTTTAAATGTCTTGGTAGAGCACTATAGAACGGAATTGATGTCACGATTTTGAAAGGTAGATCAGTTTCATATTGTTGTATCCTTAATAGAGAATTTGCTTGAAACTCAACAACAAGATAAATGAGCAAATATTACCTTAAAGAAAATGATTTACGCCTCAAAACCTTTTGTTAATCAGATTATCCTAACATGAAGTCCTCCATGTCATGGGAGTCCGGGGGACGGTATCGACCCTGAGTCTTAACGGGGTTTCATTGCCTTTCAACGAGGTTGGAGTCAAGGGGGACGAAATACCCCTCGCATAGAGTTCGGGGGTGGATTCGCCTGCAGTACAACTCTACAAGTAATTCGGCGTGAGACTGATTACACTAGATTCACGCCTACTTCCACGGTATTAAATCGACGAGTTTGCCCTTAACCCATTATATAGTACATGGTCTATTTTCAAAGTGAACTTTTGGCTCTAGAGTCTAATGTCAAAGGCAACTCTTGATTTAGGGTTAGTATCTCACTAGAACTATACCCTAGTTTCTTCCTTTTGCATATTCTAAAAGTTAACTTCCCCAACAAGTATAGTTTGTGTTGTTTCATTGTTATAACTCTAAATCAGGACATGCACAAAAGTAGCTTCAAACTATAAGGGCATTGTGTAGGGAGGCAATGAAGTGATAATTTAGCTATATGATGGCCTTTTATAGCTAGCAAAAGCTACTTAAAACTTAACTCATTTGATGGGTCCATTGCAACTCAAGTGGAAAGTGGGAGACTAGCAAAGCAATAAGTCAACATAAGACGGCCCCTAGCCAGGTGCCTCATGCTTATTGTATTGCACTTTGCATTATTGTATGCTTGGGCCATCCTAAGTGCCCCCAAATCCTCTCAATTTAGATCTCTTTCTCTTAACATACCAACCAAGATGTATAGAGAATGGTGAAAGGTGATGTTCAAGTCCATTGAACCTTAGACGAGGTCGTATGATCGTACAAGCGTGTTAAGTATAACGTCAGCAAATAAGTCCAATGATATTTTGTGATGAAACCAATTGATAATAAAGTGTTGTTCATGACCTTATATACTAGACTTGTTATCATTATATTATCAACGTGGGATATACATCTCAACAGGTGATGGAAAGGTTGAGACATACGAGAATAAACGTGAGCGTTTTGAGTTCGACTTTTGTGGATTAATGTGCATTTTTTTGGATTTTCATGGCTTGTTCTTTATTTTGTGGACTACAAAGTCGTTATGCTATGTTATGCCTTTAAATAGTTCGTCATCGGATTTTTTGTATTGAGTGATTTAATAAAGTTTTATTTATTCTATATTTATCGATGTGGGATATACATCATAACATATGATGGAACGGTTGAGACATACGAGAATAAATGTGAAGGTTTTGGGTTCGACTTTTGTGGATTAATGTATATTTTTATGGTTAACCAACACGGAAAACTTTTAGTATGGTTAAACTTTTAATATGCAACTCTTCAAAATGCTAAAAAAAATTAATATTTTAAAATTTTATAACATTAATTGTGAGTTTTATATTTAATATTAAATGACTCTCAAAATGATAAATAACATAAATTAATTAAAAATGGAATGAAATGAAAATAGGATTAGAAATTACTTTAAATAAAAAATTCGTGATATTAACAATAGTAAAAACTACTTATTATTTAAATTGAATTGAAAACAATTTTAAAGAAGAATATCTTTATTCTTCTAACAACAATATATTCAAATATATATTCTAATAATAGAAACACATTTTACATTAAGAATATAAAATCATTTACCTAAAATTAAACTTATAAATGAATAACGATTTAAGTAGACTAAATTCCTTTTCGTTTTCGAATTTACAATCAAACGACCCTAAACGCTTTTGGATTTTTCGTCGATAATGGAACCGGAATTAATGGTTCTCAATTTCTATCAAACACGAATTAGATCCAACATTTTGGGTAGAAAATTTGGTGAGTTTATATCCACATATATTTTAATTAAAATAAATACAAATTTAGTCCAACAATTTTGGTTAGAAGATTTAGTGAGTTTATATCCACATATATTTTAACTTAAAATTAATTATATGACTATATGCGTGTACACCAAATCTTATGAACACCTGTGGTCTAATTAGTGAACAAATCAATGATTTTGAGAAGGAAAGCTTTGTTGATTTTGTGTTTAATTATTGAGTGTTGGCTAAAGTCGGTTTGTTGGTTACTTAATTATACCCTACCATCAACATTTAATTATTTTCTTCAAGTAAATCCAATTTGTCTTTATTAGAAATCGGAATAGAGAGAGGAATGTCATAACTCGGTTCTTATGAGTTATGACATTGTGTCGTTTGATTTAAGGGTGAAATCGTGTTGAAATCGGAAAACAAAATAGATAAAGGAATGACCTAATCAGATTCTTCTAACATCTATAGTTTGGTATACGAGCATAAATCTGTTGGAATCAAAGATCGGAATTATCAATACTCAGTTGGTCTAGTGGGATGTGGTGCTAGACTCCTTAAGTGGTTAGTCTGGAGATTTGAGTTCGAATTCTCCTGCCACCACTTATTCTCGTCCCAGATGTATAGCGGTGAAGTCAATCGAAACGGGAGTTACTTATCAACCTTTAAAAAAAAAAGAAGATCGGAATAGATAGAGGAATGGCTTAATCCGTTTCTTATGACATGGTGTTTGTTTGTTACCACAATCGTGTTTGGAATCAGTAATCGGAATAGATAGAGCCACAACCTAATCCAATTTTTATGACATTGTGTTGTTTGGTTCACGGGTTGAAATCCTGTCGAAATCTTAGTAGATTGATGAATGATTCAATACGATTTTTATGACATGGTGTTTGTTGGGTACACGGGCAAAAATCGTGTTGTAATCAGAATAGATAGAGGAATGACCTAATTCAATCTTATGGCATGGTGTTCGTATGGTATGCGTGGAGAAATCTTGATGGAATTAGAAATCTGTATAGATCGATGAATGACCTAATCTGATCCTTAATACTTGGTGTTTTGTTAAGATCATAACTTAAAAATTTAGGTTGAACATACATTGATTTTATAAAAGAATGGTTAATGTCCTAATTTGTCCTAATCAATCAATGTCCTAAAACTAGGGGTGAGCATAGGTGCAAAACTGAACAGAACCGCAATAAACCGAACCGAACTTAAAACCGATTTTCTTGTAACCTTGGACCGAAAACTGAACCTATAAAAGTAGGTTCAGTTTCGGTTTGAACCTAAAACCGAAAATATGAAATCTTAGAACCTAAAACCGAACCTAGATCGTTTTCAGTTCGATTTAGGTCTGCAATAAACCGAACCGAATCTAAAACCTATTTTCTTGAAACCTTGGACCGAAAACTGAACCTATAAAAGTAGGTTCAGTTTCGGTTTGAACCTAAAACCGAAAATATAAAATATTAAAACCTAAAATCGAACCTACCAAGATCGTTTTCGGTTCGGTTTAGGTTTTAGACCTAAACTGACCTACAAAACCGTTTTTTTAAGTAATAATTGAGGTTGAAATTTTATGTCCAAGTACAAAAGTAAACATGTGTAATTACTGTATACGATTTACCATATTGCCTTATCCAAATCTTCTATCCAACATGATTGGAAATTCTATCTTTATATATTCTTCAAATTTCTGAGGTCCTCTCAAACAATCTATATAATAATAATAATAAATATAAAAAAAGTGCTTTTACAACATACATTAATCATATATATTGCATTGTAGATGCTACAAGTTAATAGAATAATCCTTTCATTTCACAATAAATATTATTTTAAAATAAAATATATTTAAAATTAAATATTTATTCTACCTTACTTTGGAAAATAATTTTAATTTAAAGTAATTGTCGTTTTATTGACAAAGATATTAAATAAAAATATTATTCTTTAAATCGTTATGCTCACACATGAATGAAATAAAGTAATGCAAGACATATGTCGAATTCATTGTCTTAATTAATGTAATTGAATGGCCGACTTGAATAAATTAATGCTTTGTAGTTGACTGCCTTGTTGATGGGCCAGACATGCCATTATTGTAAAGTTCAAGCTTAACACTTTATAAGATTCTACAACATGTATAGTGTGTAAATATATATATATATATATATATATATATATATATATATATATATATATATATATATATATATATATTATGAGAACATACCTTATCGTGTAATCACGAGAACAATTCGTAGTTATTATTAGTTTTGTGTCGAAGCTGTCATATCGTTTAATGCATTATTCGTAGTTATTGTTGGTTGAATGGATTATTCATAGTTATTATTAGTTTCAGAATATTATTTATCTATAATTATGTTATCTACCCTAAATCTCGATCCTTAATACTCATCATCCGACGGTCTAAGATTGTTCTCATGATTACAGGATAAGGTTGTTCTAATGGAAACCGCAACCTATAAGCTGAACCGGCTTGTTATTTTTTTGACATAATACAATACAAAGTCAGTTCATGATAATGGAAGTTAGAAACCCTAGTGAGAATTATGTCAATTGGTCATATTTTCTAAGCTCGGATTGTGTTGACCTCGAGTGTTTGACACGCTTAAAGAGCGTTAAGTTAGTAGACGAATGCATGGTATAATTATATGCAAATTCAACACGTGGTAAAACATCTTCCCAAACAATAAAATTATCCTTCAAACAACCACGGATATGGTAGTTAAGGTCTTATTAGTAACTTTGCTTGACCATCCGTTTGAGGATGACTAGATGTCGAAAATAACAATATAGTTTTGTTTCGTTATTGTGGTTTAGACCCTTTTTGTTGTTGACGTTATGGAACGTCTTTTAGATTCATTTTCTATTGTTGACAAGCTATATATATATATATATGTGTGTTTTACCATCATTTATAAAACTTTTGGGCGTTCTCTTCCGAGACTACGTCTACTGTATTCTATTTATGACGTTACAAAAGTTGGTATCATTTATAGAACCTTATCTATCATTTATAAAACCCTTTTCGTTCATGCTCCTTGTTTTCACTTCGTGCGTTCTTTTTTTGGCTTTCTGGTATAAGACTTTCCCTTTGCTATCCGGCTCAGGTCTTGTCTAGTCGGAAAAAAGCATTTCGGTTCAAATCCAGTCCAACAAAAGCTTTTCGGTTCAAGTAGTTCTTCAATTCCCAAAAACTAATGTGGTCGAAATCCAAACGATATTAATCTCTGCGTATAAAACAATGTTCAATTCCATTGTAAAATTAAAAAAATCTCCGTAAATATCGGAAATTTCCCGCCCTATCGATATCATAGCTATTATACATGATTACTACGTGGTTGATCATAAACATTGAAGTCTATTGGTGGCTTTGATGTCGCTATGCTCGCACATGCACTTCCTTGAATGTGGCCTACGTTCATTTATAATCCAAGTGGCAACTCATATGGGTGTGTTTGCTTACAAATATAGGGACTATTAAAACGTACTAGCGAGAATCTATATTCATCACCACAAATACACACTTCACAGTTCGTATTTACTACTCAAAAGCATCCTGCGTGTTAGGCATATGCGGCCTTATAAAACGTATAAATGCACGTGTTTGATGCGCACACACATAATTCTTTCTTATACGATCGTCGTTTAATCTGACGCATCCAACCCATTCTTATTTTACCGTTTTCCTATAGCTTCCTTTTCGATTTCCAATGACGACGAAAGTAGTTACAGCAAAGAAAGGAGTTCTCGCTTTCCAATTCTATAAATTATGTTCTGAAAGTAATTTAATCAATCATTTTGGTGAAACAAATTTAGACCAAGTCAACATGTTGTTGAATTAGATGTTGGGCAAGAAAGGAGCAATTAATCAACTTGCTAGGTAGGATATTTGGTTAAGTGTGTTAATTAGGTTGACTCAAATGAATTGATTAAATCCAACCAAACTAAGTTTAATAGTTTGGCAATCTTCTTAATCACTAAATTTGGGGTAGGACGAAGAACTTTTCCTCCATTGATGGACTAAAATTGCAAATTTATTTGGCAACTTTTTATAATGCAATGAAAGTAAGAACATGGTAGGGTCATTAATTGTCTTAAGTGCTTATACAAATGATGAACATAATCTTTCCAATACATTTGGGTTCTGGATTTCTCATTTCTAACCCTACCATCCACATGACACATATATTTTTCGTTTTTGGTTAAAAGAGATTCGGAAACCTTACACTCGGGGTAGTCCAACCCCCGAGGATCATGTTATACACTTAGTCTTTGTAGTACCAACTAGACGATCTGCAATATAGTTCGTCTCACGATAAATGTGACGAAACTGAATATTTCAGTCACTTTCAATGAAGTCTTAACAATACCTTATTAGACTTTGAGAAGGAGTGACTACGAAGGATATTCTTATCGAGGATAATATACATCATAGGAATAACAATACATTATAACTTTTTTCGTTCCAACATTAATCAACTATTAATTATTCCTTAATGTAACGGTTTTTTTAATCTATAATGTTGTTATACTAGTTGAGTTATCCAGGTTCAAGCTCGTTGATTTTCTAAATGGAAGATTAACTCATACCCGTTATGTTAGAATAATACTATAAGCTTGTTATATTAGTCGAGCTACTTGAGATCAACTCGTTCACCTTTTAAACGAATCAAATATGTTGGGGAAACTCACGCGTTTTCGACGACTCTCACCGAGTGTGTATGAACTGGTATTTTGTTGCGCACTCACACTCGTACCACATCCTCACTTACAAGCTCTCTTTAGAAGCCTTTATTACTCTCTTCTTGATGGAGTTATACAAATGAGGGATGACCTCCCCTATTTATAGTCATTGCCACCTCCTATGTGGGAAGGTTCCAGATCTTGATTTTCCTAGGTCATTCCGGAGTCTTCACACTCTATTGTTCTAGATAATGCTAGAACTCTTCCTAGGTTTCTACTCTATTCTACGAGGTTTGCCGAGTTCTAGTTATCTCTATTGTCTTTTGAGTAGCCCCGCCTCCTTCCGGAAGGTTCCGCCACCAACTGGCGTATCCCGCGAGTTCATTACAGAAGGTTTTCCAGAATTTTCCACCACCTTCCGAAATATTCCTCCTTCTTTCGGAATGTTCCTCCACCTTCCAGAGTAACTCATCATCACAATATTTATATTTGAAAATAAAAACTAACCTAATAAAATAAAACAAAATTTTAAATCTCGGATAAAACTTAACTTAGACTCGTTTATAAACTAACCGATCCTGAGCATATCAAAGCTCGACTCGTATAGCAATTAACATCCATACGGTAAGTATTTGTACCATAGTGCACCAAATAAAAAGAAAAAGATGAAATGATATAAGTGGAATATTGGGATGACATTTGTTAGTGGTGTTAGTGGTGGTCGAGTCTTATGAAAGAGTTGATATTGCATGTTAGCAACTCAATTCAGTAGAGATTTAACCCTACATTACATATGCCTCAAGTGTATTATACACGTGACTAGTTTGTGTTTTTGCTTTCATTCATATCAAGGGTTTGTAGTTATCCACTTATTAAACTTCAATTCATACAATCAAGTCAAGATATTATCACTAGTTAACTATACTTAGAATGTGATTGGTAATCATAGATTATGGAGTTGAAATTTAGCCAAGTTTCATCATTTACTTAGTGAATTATTCCCATGTAGAAGTTGAATACGATACATTCCGGATTGTGCAGTACCGGAAATTACAGTTCGGTCTTGGACATAACTATCAGTTTTTGTCCAAACCGCGTTTTTTTTAAACAAAAGAGGTGAATATGATACGTTCCGGATTTGAACCGGAACGTATTTAATCGTCAAAAATATATTTATTTATTTTTTTAGTAAAAAAGTTAATGATGTTCAGACCGGATCGTTTGCAATGTCCTAATCGTCAAGGTGTTCACTTTTTTCCCACAAAATACAAAAGAATTACAAGTTCTCATGAGTTATCTATCACTTTTGCCCAAACACATACTATTTTTCATCTATTCCCTTGTAGAAGTTGTTTTTGTTTTTTGTACTTAAAATTTTCCTCTACAAATTTGTATGGAGTTTTAATTCAACTACAACTCATATGTAAATACGATAAAATCTGTAATGGGTGTATTTTACACGTTCGAATGTGCATGCGGTAGATCTGATTACAACACATAATTTCAGTGTGATCCCATCTTAAAACAAATACTCGAGAAAATCCAACGAGCTCAGTATATAAAGCCAATGAAGGTAGATGTATGTGGGTGATCTAGTGGTGTAACAAGTTTTATCCTTTACTTTATAAATTATATATCATTTGAGATTATCGTCTACATCAATTGATTGTAGAATGAAAATTAACTGAACTTATATGTTGGATTTGGGGCTAACGCGTATGTACATTCGTATACTCACGACGCCGCTTCGCAGTCCAATAAAAATTAGTGTGGTATCGTAACGGTTAACTTCTAATCGGTTTGTGATCCTAACATGTACAAGAGTCAACTATGTATGTACCTTAGTTGCACTTGCGGGTGTGTGTTCGAGATAATAAGTTCTCATATAAAGTTGGGAGATTCCAAGACTAGTATATAAGTTCGGTGAACTATTTCTCATATTTCCAATTGGTTTAAGGATAAACATCCATTAAACTTATATGTTGAACCTGAGTCTAACGAACATCCGTATTTGACGGTCCGATATAAATGAATTGATTGTTAACATTTCTAATATGATCTTTATCCCATTATAAAATACAAATAACTTATAAGTATATATTCTCTATATATTGCAGGTTCATTTAAATTGATCAATCCTTGACACTATTGATATATATGCTTATCAACTTATATATGCATTTTCATTTTCAGCTTTCTCATAAAGAACAATCTATGTAAGTGCTTATAGAACAACTTCTCCACTAGCTCGAAGTGTTCCAATCGAATGTGTAAGGTAGCTACTCTTTCCGGTTGAAAAGCTCAATGACATTAATTAGAATATCTTAGACGAGTTAAAATCGGGATTCGAGCGGAATTTGACTAAAAGTCAAGCTCGTTTATTCGGATTGAGTCTAGATATTGGACCTATAGTCTAATGTCCAAGTATGTCCGGTACGCGACCTTAGCCCGTTTTTTAGTTAAAAGTATTCATTCATAATTTTTTTTAATATGTATTTTTTGGAAAATATATGTTAAACAAACGTAATACATATACAATTTTAATGTAATGTAATTATGTTAAATATTTTATAATTACTCATAATATATAATATATACATGCAATATATATTATTAATTTCTTTTTAAATTGGGTCAGACCGGTGGTTTAACCACGCTTTTGGGTTTGTCGGGATTCGGCCGGGTACTTCGGTGGGGATTTTCGGCCCAATCGAAATTTACACATTCATCCCTGTCCAAACTTGTCCGTTTTTTTCAGGTGGATATGTCGTATGAAAAGTCCGACCTTGACAATATTGATATTACACATGAAAAATTGTTTCACTATATTTGAAATTGTTCAACTATATCATCAATTATTCAAGTGTTAATTTATATGTTCAATTCATCAACTATAAGACCAATTTATATGTCTAACAATTTATTTATATATATAGAGAGAGATAGATGCTGACTCCCATGTAAACAGTTCTTATCATGTAAAATGAGAACAAATTGTATTTGTTAGATCGTTAAATAGATGACTGAGATTAGGCGATATTAAAGGCAAAAAATTTGTGTTATTAATGGAAGAAATATTCGCCGGACCTGACTCTATATATTTGGCGGTATAGTCACATATATTCGGCGGCATAATCATATATAGTTTATGTTTACATGTTCACATGGTAAGAGTTGTTTACATATGAGTCAAGATCTATATATATATATATAGAGAGAGAGAGTATAGATCCTATGAGAACACCCCTTAACGTGAGAACATGAGAACAAATTCGTAATTATTATTAGTTTTGTTACGAATGTGTCATATCTTTTAATGTATTATTCGTAGTTATTGTTGGTTGAGTGGATTATTCGTAGTTATTGTTGAATTCCTAATTATTATTATTCGTAGTTATTATTATTTTTGATATCTACTCTAAATCTCAACCCTTAATACTCACATCCAACGGTGTACAATTGTTCTCGTGTTCTCACGTTATATATAAATATATATATATATATATAAAAATAAAGATAAAGAGTAAAGTAGAGCATGGGCTGCGCAGCCCATAACGCACGTAATTCCCTTATTCTCTCACATTTGCATGGGTCGTCATGCATGCATAACATATAAGTGTACGTTGTTTTCGTGCATAAAACTTTGTAAGGAAAGGATCAAAATTCACCTTTCTTGCATGCACAAAGTGAGAAAAAACTCAAGTTGAAAAAGACTAGACGTTAAATGTGGAAGCCCATCAAACTAATCTTCGACCTAATCTCATCGAATATGTATAGCTATATTTGGCCACACTTCATCCACAAAGGGGTGACTAGTCTTTCTCACTAGAAAAAATATGCTAAAAAAACTTTTTTTCGTGTTCTCGGCACTAGGGGTGTAATACGAGCCGAGCATCGGAATGCTCAAGTTTGGCTCGTTTAGAAACGAGACGAACCCGAGCCGAGCTTTAATATGTGCTCAAGTTTGGCTCGTTTAGAAAGTGAACGAGCTCGAGCCGAGCCTGAGTAGCTCGGCTTAAATAATGCTCCTATAGTGTTATTCTAGCCAAACGAGTCGAGTTATGACATGCTCAAGCTCGGCTCGTTTATAAACGAGTCAAGACCGAGCTGAGCCTAAATTTTATACGAGCTTTAAAATGTGTTCATATTCGGCTCGTTTAAAAAATGAACGAGCTCGAGCCGAGCCCGAGCCGAGTCCGAGTAGCTTGTCTCATATTACATCCCTACTCAGCACCGTCAAATATATTGCTGGGATTATTTTCGATTATCTAACATTGTTAGAGGCTATTTAATGGTCGTTTGCTTGGTCATCGCGAATGAAAACGGAAAGGTAACGATCAACATCAAAAGGGAGATAAATTAAAATTAGTGTGAAGTTTCATTTGTCTAAGACTAATAGACAAACAAAAATGAATCTTAAGCTTGAACATTTCGTTTTTCCATTATTAACCGTTATTTTTTCGTGTTTATTGCAGTCAAACAACCCCTTTAAGTGATATCGGGAAATTACATGAAATTACCTAAACATACTACATGGAACTTAGTTAAAAGAACACTACATGAAAATCTCATGCTCCTTCTCGGATACGACAAAAGAAGAGGATTTCATTGGTACGTTCTTTCCTGGCGTTATCTTTCATGTGGAATTCTCGGCTTTATCTTTCGAGAAAAACTTCCGTGTTATCCATGGGAGAAAATAAACCGTGAAAAATGTGAATCACTACCTTTATTGAGATGTAAACGAGGGAAAAATCTTATACCTCTTACACAACGAGTATAAGCCTAGTATATAAGTTTCACAGGTTTACCAAACTTGCATTTTGCATGTCGTTAAATCCGTCAAATATAGAAGTTCAAACTTTTGTTCATTCTACAAATATTGAGGTTATGTAGTGTTTTGTCAATCCTCATGATTTCAAAAGAATTACTTTCTCACATATATCTTTCATGGTATCATATCAGAGCAATTCGATCTCTCGGGTTAGATTTTTTGGGGTTGTCGACCTTAAGACTTTAATTGCGGACATGGATAATGATAGTTCATCCAATTGAGTTGGTTGACCTTAAGGCACGTCGTCAAGTGCCAACCGAGCTAGACAGTTGCACTTGAGAGAGCATGTGGAGAATTAACGTTCTCACATCGAAAATAAAAGTTATGACATGTCTAATATATAAGGTCGGTGGACTATTGTTTATATTGTCAATTGATTTTAGAACAGAATTTCATTGGACTCATGTGTTGGACTTGTGTCCAATGCACGTATACATTCGGACGTGGGGTTCATCGCACGTCATATCTGACCCATCGAAATCCTTCATTTAATTCATTAAGAAATAAGAAGATAAAGATTATATAAATTAACTTAGGTTGGGTAAGGGATTTTCTTATTTTAATTATTTTAAATAAATCAATATGTCATCATGTCTTCATGAAGAACAATTGGTATTGTTTATACTTTATAAAACTAAAGCCTATTTTATTTAGGAAAACCTTATGGTCCCTTTTCTCCAATTGCTCACATACATATATTCCCTAAACAGGCTAAACATTATGGTAAAGTATAAGAATGACATGCATTTGACCATATCATTACAAAAAAATTCAAAACGCACAACTTTGGATGGAGTATCGACGGGGAGATGTCGTTTTAAGGAATCTCATGCTCTACTTGTGTGTACAATTTTTCTTTTTTTTAGAATATCAATGTTGACACAAATGGGATTGGTTTAACTTTGTTTACAACCTATATTTGTGGTTCAAAACGATCGTTGTTCGAACGTTCGAATATGTAGTAAAGTGAGAATGAACTTTCGATGCGTGTGTGTGGTGTATTCGCATTGAATCTACGAGAAACATTTCCAATGCGGTGCGAGACTTAGTTACATTATGCATGTTTTGGATCCAATTAACATTCATAATTATAATCGTTGTTCGGACATTCGAATATACAGTGCACTCTCAGTGAGAATACAAGACACATCCCAATGCGATTCGGGTAGTAAATCGTGACCCATTGCTGGGAATATCCTCCCAATATCAGTTTTTTCATACATGCTGTCAGGAGGATTCAAACTCGAATCTTCGGACTAACCACTTGAGGAGTCTAGCACCACATCCCACTAAACCAACTGAGTATTCGTATATTATGCATGTTTTGGATCATATTATTTGAGTAAATAATACTCCCGAAAAATGAGATAAAAGGAATATATTATGGCACATGTTAAAGAAATTTTGACGAAACTATTAAAATTTCCAAAAATTTATATTTGTAGATTATGAAATAAACTAAAATAAACTAAAAAAATTTTCCAACAATTTCAGTTTAAAACCCTAAATCTAAAATAAATTCCAAAACTACTCAACTAAACAAATAAGTAATTAAGAGTTAAATTTAGAAATACATTAATTATCACAACTTTACAGTCATCACCCAACATATATATATATATATATATATATATATATATATATATATATATATATATATATATATATATATATATATATATATATATATATACATTCATGTTTGGGTGCTTTAATATTTTGCCGTATAAATTTGCATTATCCATGGAAAAATACCCGAAGATTAATTTTAATTCTTATATGGTATTGTTTTAATTTTGTAAGGCATACATTTATTTCATAATGGAACAACGAATAGGATATCACCCGAAAATAAATAAGATTTTCGACTTTTCAAGTTTTTTTTTAACAAACATAAACGTATATACAAGATTTCATATGAATATTGGCCAAAACTATTTTTTATAAAGTGTTATTTCAATTTTAAATAAATAAATACTATAATTACTTTTTTGAAATTAGATATATAAATTTCCATTCACATCTTATATGGATAAAAAAAAGTGAAACAAATATGTTAACACCATCTTCATATTGTTTCATTAAATATTAAAAACTATTTTATAATTAGGGTTGTAAGCAAGAAGGTCGATTTACTTTGAACATACTGCACCCATTACTACGATGATGTTGAAATTTTGAACTTCAACGCAGGGCAACTGTGTGGAGGTTTTGTTCAAATTAAAAGATGATAAGATCTAAATTGTGACCGTGAAAAGATCGAGATTGTGATCGTGATATCTTTTTTATTTAGTTTCCTATATAGTACTAGTTATTATTCTCTTGTAAAGCCTATATAAAGGTTATCATAATATCAATAAGAGTGTGGATCTACCTTCACCGTTTATGTGATCTCCACCAAAATCTACCAAACAAAATAAGAAAAAGTTCTGAAAAAATAGATTAGGCGGCGACGCCGAAAAAATCTAACTTCGACGCCGAAAAAATCTAACTTCGACTCATTGCACACTTCGTAAATCCATCGTTGTGTCGTTAGAAAACTTATCAATGATTATATTTATAAAATAGAGTTATATTAGATAAAATCTTCTTGATAAGACCCTAAGACTCGTTAACCCTAGCTTTAAGGGAAATGGAGGTTAGTGGTAATGCCAATGAGCAAAGCAAAATGCTTTTGATCGATGGGATTTCTAATGGTTCAAGTAAATTAACGCCATTGCCTACTATGACCTAGTTACATGTAAATATTGCATGTACATTTTTTTAATCAATAAAACGGTTGAAAATGTATCATATTACCCGAGATTGATATTCGTACCACATGTTTCATGCTATTCATACCCGTGGTCCGGCTACGTCTGGCGTACGCGTAGCAATAAGTTGATTTCATTCAAAAAATATAGGAAAATGGCTACGCACCCGTACGTGTGGTCCTACTATGCATACGTCATGCGTAGTCGTAGTCGCCCATATCAAACATTCCGAGGTGTAGCCGTACCCCGGATACGTATAGCACGAAACCGTGGTACGAATAGCAATAACCCACATTACCTTTTATGGTTTGGTCGAAATCAGAACCGGAAAAAAAGTTATGAATTCTCGACTCTTAATCAACGGCCACCATGATGGATCTTTTCCTATCAAACACTATCCCCAACGCGGTGAACAAAGACGACACAGTGTATCATCATATAACTTTCTACATCTCGAATCATATTGAGTTTAGTATTTATTTATCACTCCTAAATAGGTCTGACCAAAAGTGTCAAATGCGAATAGAAGAAACGAAATTGGGACACGAGATTAGAACTGAAAAATACGACAATATTTGCACCGGAGATATTGAACTTCGACCACAACCGTCGATACAATGAGACAATCACAAACAACTATTCACAATTTTTGGCTTCAATGAACCTACAAGAATAGCGAGACACGAAATTGGGACATGATACTGTATCGGAGCCTTTTCTAGGAAAACTGATATTTATCACAAATGTCAACACAATGAGATGATCACAAACTCCTAACTAACATGCCTAGGAGGGATTTGCCTCTAAGGAGACGACGCAAATCGCTGTCAAATAGATTTGACATCGAGTGGAAAGCGAAAAATAAGTGGTGAATGCAATAAACAAGTAACATTCATTGCCTTGTGAATGCACAAATAGAAATGTGGGCAACACAAACAACAAATGGATGTAAGTGGTGGGTTCATGACAATTTTTTTCATACTTCCATCATTGTACTAAGTTGCCCCAGTCTTTCACAAAAGAGTCCCTTTCTTGATGGGAGAGATCTCAGGATGAAGTATCTAGACAAGATCATAACCATTTGGACAATTTTGCAATTTCAACCGCGTGCTCGGTTTTGCAAATGCATGTACAAGCACAATAATCTAATCACCAAATACGACTCACCGGAAATAAGTTAGTTGAGAAGTGTAAGTATCAGAGACTGACCTTGAATTGAGATTCATCACTGTAAAAAGAAGCACAAAAATAAACAAGCTGGATGACAAGATGGCAAGCAGGATGATTTTCAACATTCATAGTGCACAGAATTGCAAGTTAGTCCCTACTCCCTACATATTTCAGAAATCAATAAATGAATGATAATAATGCAATTTCAGCACTAAAACATAATAATGCTGCACTTCTCTTCTCTTTCGGCAATGGTATAGACCCCTAGAATGCTTTCATACTTCAACACCAACAAATAATGATTCAGAATTCAACTATGGCAAATCACTCAAGTTTACAATGCTGAAAAGCATGTCAACAAATAAAGTCCCTAGAGTCAGCCAGTGTATTCAGAGGAAAAGGACAAATTACGAGACAAAAATGATCAGGCAGTGCCCGTTCGCATCCAATCGTGCTGCATCTGCAAATGTGAAAGGATGTTTCTAATAATAATTCCAGAAAAAGAAGCACTACAACTTTTTATGTCACTCTTCTGGGCAAGGAGATAGCCACCAATAGTTGAGACCACATCAGCAAAGATTTATATTTGCCACACTCACAAACTGAATGTTGTCATGTCTCTATTACTAGACTGATATTTTTTTCAGAATAATAACGTCAAAAACTAAATATTCATACAGTATTGTTCTAACTGTGATGCTGAACTTAGCAAACGATCAGTTTTTTTGCAAGTGTTTCTCAGAAATCTGAAGAAAGCAAGCAGGGAAAATGCATAAAGCAGCTGCAACAATAACCAAATAATGAAAACAGTCACTCAGATTCGGAAATCAGATCGAGATGGGAAAAACAGATAGAGATGATGCTACATATATCAAGCCTTCATAATTCGAGTATCTATGAATCATACCTATGACAGAAATAGAACAAATGACGAGGCTATGCATTTGGGTTATTAAATGGCCTTGCCTCTAGTTTGTCTATCTCTAACAGACAAGGGTATGCAAACTAAAATGTGAAATAACATGGATGCAGTCAAATCATTGACACATCTAGAATCCTGGTAGATGAACAAACGAGATTCAATCTTCGGAAATTAACACTCTCGGGAAAGGAATCCCATTGGCACTAACCTGGTAATTGTTGATGAACCATCATATTACACCACAAATGTTATGTTTGCCGTTCATTTCTCAGTCAAAAAAAAATACACCTAGTAACAACATATCGGCACTGTAGTAGAAGAAATAGGGAAACAGGCCACCAAAGGCTAAGCGATACTTTGAATGTAAAATGCTTGTTTATAATGCAAGTTTATGGTTTGAAATGCTTTCTGAAAAAATTGTTGCTTGGATGCTAAACAATAATACAAGGTAGTACTGGCAACACTTTTTTCCCTTCAGCAACGTACTATTTATGCTACACCCTAAACTCCATGGTTAAATTTTAAAGCCCGGTACACATACTTGCGATACAATGCATGACATCCAAAGTTCCAAACACACCCTAAAAGACATTGCTAGTAATTTTGATCATGTCCATGAGGAATTCTTTACCAAACGTTAACTTCATACTCCATCCCCTCTCGAAATACAAAGCAACCACTTATTGGGTAGTAAAAGTCGGAAACTGCAGGCTTAGTTCATTAATAGTAATTTCTAGGTACTAAAACAAGCTGGAGAGATAGAATAACATAAAAGCATGTCCATCTCTAGGCCATTATCAGCAAGCATGAGCAGTACTCAACTTGGATTACCAGTTTAAGTACGCAGTGATTCCATTTGGATACTACCTTTGAAAGATTCAAGAAAAGAGAATGAAATAAAGCTGGGAAAAGAAGATAACCCGCATATTGCTGATATCACATTATAAAAACTAAAAAATCAAGGAAAATAATAACAATTAGCTACTGTAAGTCATATCCCAGTGAAGGGCAGATGGGATTAAAGCAAGCTGAGTCTACAACGACAGGATTTTAGAACTTCAAACAGCTTTAATCGCATAAGCAACCAGTCAACCACTAGCACGGACGTTCTCATGATTTTACATGGCAAATATAAGATAAATAAACAGAGAATTCGAGAGATACAGGTATTTCAGTCCAACTATCAAGAACCTTCTGCCTTTCCAAATATCAAAACTGCCAGCACGGTAACATCAACTTACAGTTGCAATATGAAAACTAAAATTAGACGACACCGGAACACCGATCGCGTAGAAAAGATGAAGTACGAAGATGATACTGTAACTTTAGAGATAGACAAACCAACCAAGGACAGTTATGCCTTTGCTTTTCCAGCCTGGAGTGCTTGAATTTTTTGTTGGATCTTCATGATCTA
Organism: Fagopyrum esculentum; assembly: GCA_033239045.1. Classification (NCBI taxonomy): domain Eukaryota; kingdom Viridiplantae; phylum Streptophyta; class Magnoliopsida; order Caryophyllales; family Polygonaceae; genus Fagopyrum; species Fagopyrum esculentum. The sequence continues at coordinate 12,581 of BSUD01000027.1, read as the reverse complement.
TTAAAACAAAATATATAGATGAGCAACACACGAATTAACTCTATTTTCTTTCTTGGAAAAGTAAAGAAAGAGTAGAAACTCGAAACTATCTTACAATTAAAGATGCAGCACTTCCATCAAATATAAAAGCAGGAAACCATATAAAGAAATATGATGATTGACATGGATAATGTCATATAATGCCACCAGGTTTCAACTTAATTAAAATTATTCCTCTTAATAGAATATATTCATGCTGCAGATTGTAGGTGGCTAATAATTATGTGAATAACAAATCCTACAGCAAGGAACTGTGATCACATCAAAAAAATAAAGGTCATCATGCATTATTACACAAGTCAGGAGTGCATACCCCCTCTTTTTTCCCATTTTGCTTCTGTTCCATATCTTGAAGGGTTGAATCAAGACGTTTCCTGTCAAATGGGTGGGTACAAACTTTAGCAGTAAACATTTTTCATAGATATACAGAGTAATAAACTAAACTGCAATGGACATGATCTTTCTGGGACATGAAAAGGAAGCAGCCTGGCATTATGACATCAGTATAAGCAAGTAGCTTTTCATTTTATTCTTTCTAAATCAGCAGATAGACAACATGATTATATCCCTGTGAACAATTAAGGTTTATTTCATGTATGCCTAAACCAACTCAAGCAATCCTCTCAACCAACGTGTGGATTTTTAAATCATGATGTTCAGGTCTGCAATACCAAAGCATAAATATGCTAAGACTAGAGGATTGTGATGTTCAGGAGTGCAATATTTTAATACATTATGCACTGGATCCTTGGTGTACTCTAGCCAACTGTAAAGTGCATATCTGTTGATTCTATATTTTCAATTTCAATCATTTTGAAAGTCATCCACGTACTTTTATCATCAAAAATAGTATGTCCCTTTGTTTCACCACACAAAATCAATATCCATAAAGGTAAGTCCATTCAGTTACTGCTTTAAAGCCTCTCCATCTTATCATCCAGTCTACTAACTGACATAATCTCTATGTATCAAGCTATCTGGAAGTATCTACCATTATTTCATCATAAACAGCATAAGTATATCATCAATCCTATCACAATACACCCAACGACACACTGCAAATGATCCGCATATACATGTTTAGTTTCACAAAGAGATCAAATCATAACAACACATATAAAAATCTCATTTACATTGAGATTCAAATGAACTACTTAGGTTTTTTTGTCAAAAGAAGTACCATGTCCCTTACTTTCACAGCAATAAATCAATATTCATGATGTAAATCATTCATTTTCTTTACAAAAATAGAAATGAAGTTCATTCATTTCCTTTTTAAAAACAAAGATACTAAGTTCGTTCCTTTGCAAGTTTTCCATCTCTTCATCCAGTCCACTAACTACCAGGATCTAAATTTCGGCCCACCGTGAAGTATCTAATGTCAAAATAACTCACAAACAGCTCAAGTAGATCATCAGTCTCATGACAAGACATCCGACAATACATGAACACACCAGAACAACAACAAGAACTACTACTCCTTTGACGATTCATTCTGTGCACGTCACAGTATATCCACTCCTCTCCCGTGTCACCAGAAGAACTTGTTTTCAAACCACAGTATAGAAACCGAATCACTTACCAAAATCCTTTACTATCCAATCTTCATTGGTACCAAACCATAAGAACATTACCTTTAAGCTTCTTCATGTCCCCACCCAGCCCCATAACTAACAGAGTCCATTTATCAGCCCATCTGGAAGTATCTACCATTATTTACTCGCAAAAGGCCTAAACTGATCTTCAATCCCATAACAAGACATTTGACAACACACTGCAACTGCTACTACTCCTTTCAGGAACCATTCTGATTTCAGAAGAGTTAACCAGATTTTAACATGAGATTTGCCTGCTCCTCGTCCATAACGCCAAAAGAACTTATTTTTTCTCCCTCAATTTTTTTTCCATCAAATGCACAGCAGTCCAAAAATTTTTAAAGTGTTTATACTATCATAAGCACAAATCTATAAATGTAAATCGATCCATTCTACAATTAACACAAGATTAGACCATATCTTTTACAAATCCTCTGCAAAAAGTCATCAAATCCCTAGCAGACTCCAAAAACCAACTGACTATATCCAATTATCCATCATACTGCTTCCAAAGTTTTTAAAAAAACGGGCACAAACCAAAATCATGTTATGATCCAACTTTCGAATTGGTAGCAAATAATGAGACATATTCTTTTGTAAACGACAACCATAGGAATATTGAAACGAACAGCCGAACTTCCCAACTTTTGACTACACCGTAGTACCATACTAGATACTGCTACAAGATGTACAAAAATAAGAGGAAAAGCTAAGCTGCAAAAAAATAGAAAATACAATTTTGATTCATACAAGTGAGTAGTGCAAAAGAGTATATACGTACAGCTCAGCAGACATGTACTCAATCCTCTTCTTAACATTAGCATTGGCCTCGGCCAAGTCCTGCTTTACTAGAACAGGACCTATCAGTTTGTACACATTAGCATCTTCGTTCAATAGCTCCAACTCCTAATCAAATTTTCACAATAAAGGATTTTTAAAAAAAGGCCAGAATTAAAACCGAAATTTAGGAGGAAAGTAGTCAAAAGAATGGGCAGGCCAAACCTTGAGGACGAGTTCATTTTCGCCGAGCTGCACAGTGTATTTCCTCCTAACCTCGTGGTTTTTAGCGATATCTGTATTCAATAAGGACTAAATTTTCAGCAAATGAAACCCTAAATTCAAATCATGGCGAAAAACAGCAAGAGAAAGAAGGATCGCCTTTTTGAAGCTTGCTGAGATCATTGGCTTTGGTCTCGAGCTCGCGTTGCAGTTCTCTTAGACCCGTGGAGCTCATTGTCGCCTCGCTTCCTTCGACTTCGCAGGAGGGTTATGGTTCTCGACAGTGTACATGGTTCGACAGTGGCTTTGAGAAGTAGACTTTTGACCCACTCGCAATATTGGGCCGCCAACTAATGTAGTTGGCCCAATTACCTGAATTTGGGCCTCGAACTTAGGATGTCGGCCCATTTAGTTCCATATTTGTGCCTTTAACAAGCCTGGTAGGCGTGCATGAATTGGAAAATAACAAAGAAATGACTTAATATTATTCTTGAATGTTTTGTCAAGATTATAACTCAAATAATTGTGTTAAAAATACATCGATTCCATAAAAATAAATGTTGATGTCCTAATTTGCCCATGATAAATAAACGACCTAAAATACTATATTTGAAATATGAGTTAAAATCATTCAAATTCATTCATTTTGATACATTTTTACTGTCAAACACTAAAATCAGTTTGAGTAGTCTGAAACCGATTCTCAAATCGTACCAAACAAGCCTACATAACTATTATAAAAATGTGTTTGACGATAAGTTTGAAAGTAGTATGAGTAAGGTTTGCGAAGCCAAAATGAAAACTTGTAAAAAAAAGAAAAAACGCACGTGAAATTGAGAAGCAATGGGTGTCTTGTTGTTTCTCATCATTACGACAGCCATGTACTATTGCAGCGCCTTCTTTCTACGTTTCACGTGCATCTGCAACGCTGCACGTATCCTTCGAGCAAATAAAGATGACGTATTAACGACGTCAAAATTAGAAGTTGATATAGAAGTTAATTCAAATTTCAAGACCGAAATTAAAAGAGTGTGATTCCTATTGATTGTTTGATCCAAACCGCGATATAGTGTCAAAGTCATATACACGTGGATTCGTTTATGGTTACCTTTCGCATTGTTAACTGGTTTTTAGAATATAGTTTTGTGTGCTTATGTGTGAGGTTCACTAGATGTGTTTCTCCACGTCTAATGTCCCACATTTCGGAACAAATAAAGTGATAATTTTAATATCCATGGTATTAAAGCAAGTTTGATCCGGATCTGTGTTTTTTACTTAGAGATTAACCAAAAAGAGAATGAGATGCGAAACCCGTAAGATTTTTTTTGCGTGGGAGAATTAGAAAGTGATTGGGGTGTTCGGCTTATGTTAAATGTCAACTAATTTCAGTAGTTAACACTTAAAGGGAGTGTTGAGATGTAAGAGATAAAATTAACACAAGCTCAGTACATAAGTTCACGGACTTAGTGTATAAGTCTATAGTAGATTCTTATAAACGCAAATGATCAATTATTATTTATTACTCCCTTGATCGTTTTTTAATTTAACACACTCTTTACGCTAACTCATAATCGTCTATATATCTATACACAAACAAGCAACATTGATGGTGACATGGCGACCTTACAATTTTCTCATAATTTATTTTTTATAATCTATATAATGTTGAATCTTAATTTTTGGTATATCACACATAAAATTTACTTAATTTTCACTTTAAATAAAACAATAATAAATTTTTTTTCTCATAATTATTTTTAGAAAATTATCTGATATCCACTATTTTTAAGTTCAGTCATATATCTCGTATCGGTTAAAAAGTAAGAATGAAACTTTGATAACTTGTATAAATAAGAAATAGAAGGATTGAAAATTAAACAAATTACACATTTTGGGTCTTCTGGCTAATATCAAGTACAACATTTATTCATATCGAATTAATATATGTACGTGGGTCGTGAGTCGTTGTGACTTATTGGTGGTACGTGGTTCGTTGTGACCTAATGAGACGTAACTCGTTTGTGACCTTCTTGTATGCAGGACACGGGTATAAGCTACTAAATATATAATATATTGATGTGGATAGATTGTAAACAACTGCATGGCTGACGATATAGCTTCTCATGCATGACGTCAATGGAATCAATTACACATAACTTATCGAGTAAGGCAATGTGAAACCAACACATATGCTTCACTTCCCAATGCCATAAATATCTATGACAAATAAGATATAATTCTAGTGTATTCTCCGATCGAATGTTATCCACGTAGCTTGCCCTAGAACCTAGTTGTTTTTAGTATACAAATTGCGAGAGTACGTGCATACACAACCTCGTTAACCTAGTATCGGGAAATGAGTGTTAGCCCACTTGATCATATTGTATGTTACGTGCTACATTCTAGGTTAATCGTATATTCCTTTTTTAATGTATTAAATATTATAGCACTTTGTTAAAGTCCGATACAGACGGACCAGTTGAGCGAGGGTCGTGTGCGTACGAGCGCACATGCGCATTAGGCCCAAGCCCAGCACATAAATCCGGCGAGGTTCCATCCTAAAACCAATTGGCAATAGGAGGAGTAACTCACCGACCTTATATACTAGGCTCGGAGTGTCCCCATCTTTCGACGTGGGACTTTATTATCTTCGACACGTCCCCGCAAGTGCAATTAGAGGATATAGACCGAGTTGCACTTGTCCACAGGTTAGGATCGCGAGCCGAATTGAGGTTAACCGCTCTGATACCATGTCAAAATCCGATACAGACGGACCAGTTGAGCGAGGGTCGTGTGCGTACGAGCGCACATGCGCATTAGGTCCAAGCCCAGCACATAAACCCGGCGAGGTTCCATCCTAAAACCAATTGGCAATAGGAGGAGTAGCCCACCGACCTTATATACTAGGCTCAGAGTGTCCCCATCTTTCGATGTGGGACTTTATTATCTCCGACACACTTTAGATATTTACCGATTTTTTCCTCGTATTTACGAACACGGAAAAGAAGTTCTATCTAATTGCTCAATATCATGTATTGTGTTGAATGTTAACTGGGATTGTTCTCATCCGCTAACCAAAACTTGCATGTCACGTTTACGTCTAATAATGAGTTCTGGATGTGTTCCGGATGTGCAAAGAGGTTGCACCCAAATTATGACGGATCTGAATATTACAACAATGTTCATTTTGATTGGTGGCGCATTCGAGAGAAGTTTAAAGGGTTTAAAAAGACGATGACGGGCTTGTGTACATAAAATGTGTATATTGTGCCCGTTCATGGTAAGTTTTTTAGGATTTTCTGAAGATGTGGTAAATCTCCTACAACTTCATTTTAATATCTCCAAAAAACACGACGTACCTACACGTGAATTTTCTTAACAAAATATCCTTATATTATGTGTGTGGGATACCAATTACCAAATTATCTTCTTTTTTACCACAAAATTACACAATATACTTATTTTCGAGGCAAAATAATATAAGAACATTCTACCAAATTATCTTCATTTTACCACAAAATCACATAAAAATCGTTATTCTTGAGACAAAAAAAAATATGAATATTCTACCAAGTTATCTTCATTTAACCACAAAACCGCATAAATATATACTATCATTCTTGAGATAAATAATATGAACTACAGAGTTACTTGTAATTGTGCACTTTCTCTGATAACAGACAGAACATCCTCCTTTTTCTTGAAGATCTCTTTGCATTCAGATTCTTGGATAAAGTTATACGTGTTTTCTGTTTCTTTTGTTGTGTTTTTTCCATGACAGTTAGTTCGTTCGTCAATTTTTTCGTCATTTCAATTCATTAGACAACGTATGGTCTACTGTTTCAAACCGCTACCTTTTATTAAAAAAAACCTAATTCATCTAAAATGGTAAAAGCAACAAAAAAAAATGATATACAATATTATAATATTAAGATAAAAAAATCTAGGACATAATTGGCAAGTGAAGCATGTATCCAAAATACGTGACATGAGAAAGATCATAAGAGAGAGATAAGTGGATAAGATAAAAGAGGGATGAGGCTTCACATAGGAACAACACGAGGAGTGTAACGAAGAAAACCAATGAGAATGAGCCATATAGGATAAACCCATTGCTGAACCACGTATTTTTGAACTTTAGTCACTGAACCGGTCCACTTGTCCCGCAAGTAAACTGAACCGGACGTGACCCAAGTCATTATTATGATTATCTCCTCAAACTCTCATAATTGGCTAGTTCCGAACATTGTGTTACACGTGTTGATCTCTTACGTTACTTTGGGACTTATGAATTGATTATGTTTTTTTGAAGAGGTAATCATAATACCCCGTTCGATCGGCTTTTGCCGATTTACGTCTGGATCTCCATGCATGTTGTCGGGAGAATTCGAACTCGAATCTCCAGACTAACCACTTAAGGAGTCTAGCACCACATCCCACTAGATTAACTGAGTATTGGTCGAATTGATTATGTTATTATATAAACTTCTATTAGACTTGTACAAAAACGGGCTGGCTCGGTCCAGCTTGTCCGGGCCACAAACGCTGCCCATGTCCACCCATGTAAAAAGCAGGCGGGTTGTCGGTCCGGATGGCCCGTATGCACTTGATTGTGCGTTTTTTCTCCGGAATTTATCGTTTAAAACAACTAATATAATGTACTTAACACACTTTTAATCCAATTATACTTGCGTAGTGCACTATCAACAACAATCAATACACAAAAATGAATAAATCCAAATACATAAAAATCAACAAGTATCATTACACTCAAGTTAGCCGTGAAATCTTGCATTACAATTGAGTATAACTCGTCAAAATACTCCTAAAAAACTAAATGAAAAATCAGAGTACGTGACACTCAAAACAATATAAATTATACACATATATAAAAAAAACTTATATGTATAAAACTATATGCGGATCGGGCCGGGCCAGGCCCGAACGAGCCAAACTAGCTGCCAATACCCATGTTTTTTCCGGGCGGGTGGGCGGACTGGATGGGCCGGCCCGGATTTGTACAGGTCTAACTTCCATGCACGACTTCCCGACCTTTTGACACGTACGTGACCAAATATGGATCAAAATACGGTTTTTAACCGAATCGAAATACGGGTTTTAAACGAATCCGTATATTTTCGTTACCAACCCTAAGAAGATGATTAATTTTTTTAATTAAAAATTAATCGACCGAAAGAATAACCCATTAAAATAAATAAAAAATTAATCCGAGGAAAGATTAGGATCGAAAGCATTTGCAGTTGCGAATCTTTAAGGTTCAATAATGTCAGGATTTGGATGTTTACTTCGATGATTTTTAAGATATATTATAAAAATATAAGATAATAATTTTAATTTACAAAATATTATAATGTGATTTTGGAGTTTGAAATCACGTGATCACATCAACATTCAAAGTTGCACTTTCGACAAGTCTCGTCCTAAAATCAATTGGCAACCGACCTTATATACTTAGGCTCGGAGTAAGAATGTTCAAACGGTCCGAATCGGATCGGACCGGACCGTAAACTCTCGGACCGGATCGGACCGGACCGTTTCAAACTAGCAGTGAAACGGGCCATGGACCGGACTGGACCGTAACGGTCCGGTCCGGACCGTTTTATTAATTTTTAAATTTTTTTTTTTGTATGCATTAAATCCGGTCCGGTCCGGGTTTGGACCGGACCGGACCGGATACTCTTCTTATTGAAAAAAAATTAAAACAACAATTAACGGTCCGGACCGGACCGGAATTTTCCAATTACGGTTCAGGACCGGACCGGACCGGACCGTAATTTCCGGTCCGGTCCGGTCCAAAGTTGTGCAGCCCTAGCTCGGAGTAGAGTCCGATACAGACAGACCGGTAGAGCGGGGACATGTGCATACGAGCGCACATGCGCATTAGGCTCAAGCCCAACACATAAACCCGGCGAGGTTTCGTCCTAAAACCAATTGACAATAGGAGTAGCCCACCGACCATATATACTAGACTCGAAATGTTCCCATCTTTCGATGTGAAACCTTATTATCTCCAACATTTTAATATATATTCTTTCTTATTTAGCTTTTTTCTTTACTATTTTTTTAAAAATTACGATTCTATGAGTAAGGTTATACTTATAAATTAAGGTTCAAAAAACTATTATGTTTTGCTTGAAAATTTCATTATTCAATGTTTTGCTTATTTGGAATAATTGTAGTGCATCATTTTATTTTATTTTTTGTTTAGATGTTTTCATTTATACAAATAATTAGTAAATTTTGGAAATAATATTGATATTGATATACATATAAATACTATAACTTGTAATATAAGATATTACAAATTGTTAGATAAGATAAATTATGAACAAACTTTAA
>BSUD01000026.1:780260-861643 GCA_033239045.1 Fagopyrum esculentum | reverse complement strand
CTTCTTCTCATAAAATTCAGCAATCTGCAATGGTGTCATAGGCTTAAGAGTTAGTGTTTGACCATTAAATTCAAAGGTATGCCTATTAGTAAAACCATCATGCTTAACTCTTCTATCAAACTGCCATGGACGTCCCAAAAGAATATGACAAGCTTGCATGGAAACTACATCACAAGTAATGGTGTCCTCATAGCTACCTAAAGTGATAGTAACTCTAGTTTGCCTATTTACTTTTAATTCTCCACAATCATTCATCCAATGCAATTTGTAAGGCCTAGGGTGATAAATTGTGGTAATTTGCAACTTATTAATCAAATCAGTGCTAGCTATATTGCAACAACTACTTCCATCTATGATCATATTAAGCACCTTCCCTTTAATTAGGCATTTAGTATGAAAAAGGTTCTCTCTTTGATTATTCTCACACGGAGCTAGCTTAGCATGCAAAGTTCTTTTAGCTAATAATGATTCTCCATGCTCATATTCAATGCCCTCATCACTGTTTCGGATTTCGGGTTTCGGGTTCAGGTTTTCGGGTTTTCGGGTTTTGGGTTTCAGGTTTCGGGTTTCGGGTTTCGGGTTTTTGGGTTCGGGTTTTCGGGTTTTCGGGTTTGGGTTCGGGTTCGGGTTCGGGTTTTGGGTTTCGGGTTTCGGATTTCGGGTTTCGGGTTTCGGGTTGTTATCATCATTTTCATGCTCATCCTCACTCTCATATTGTCCAAATTGATTTAAAACACACAATATCTCTAGAACGAAGAGTAGAGTTAGAGGTACTCCCTTGAGGACCACTTGAAGGCTCATTCAAGGGTCTAGAGGATGAATGAGGCCTTGAGCTCCTTCTTTGTGCTCCTTGGTCCATGGTTGATGCTTTTCGGTCCTCCTTGGTGGATGTAGGCTCACGGCTGTAGGATCCTTGGGGCCGGCTGTTTTGTGCTTTCCATGAGCTTGTAGCTCCAAAGCTTGTCTTGGCACCTTGGTTCCTAGCCTTTGTCTTCTTCTCTACTTTGATTGCCAAATGCAGCAGCTCTACCATGGTACTATAAGGATACAAATCAATTTCATTAGCCAAAGATGAGTTTAAAATGCGTAGATACCTAGCCATTGTAGACTCCTCATCTTCAACCACATTAGCTTTCACCATTGCCATTTGCATAGAGGTGTAGACCTCTTCGGCACTCATGGCTCCTTGTCTAAGGTTCTCCAACCTTTGCCTCAGCTCCCTAGCATAATGTTGAGGTACAAAACGAGCTCTCATCAAGGCCTTCATTTGTTCCCATGTAGTGATGGCTGGATCCAAGGTTCTTCTCCTTTCCTTGACATGATGATCCCACCATACTAGTGCATATCCTTGGAACTCCAATGATGCAAGCTGGACCTTCCTTTGCTCTCCAAAGTGATGGCATGACCAAATTTGTTCCAATTTCGTTTCCCAATCCATGTAAGCATCCGGGTCACACTTGCTTCAAAACTAGGAATCTTGACCTTCGCTTTCCCTATTCCATCTAGCTCTTGATAAGGCCTAAATGGCTCATATTCTCGTCCTCTCCTTGGCTGTGGGTGACGCCTAGGGAACTCTCTCCACATGCCTTCTTCCTCAACATCCTCTTGTGGCTCCTGAAAATCATCCACAAAACCTTGCACATTAGGTGTTCTAGGAAGAGGGTTAGCATGTCTCATACCTTACCCTTGAGGAGTTCTTTGAGGTGATTCATGGGTTGTTTCTCTAGGGGCATCTCTAGACGTTCCTCCTAGCTCGAAAGTGGACCTCGGCTGTGGCGTGGCTATGGGTTTTGTCCGAGACTCCAACGTGCCAATCCGGTCGGTCAATCTTGTCACCGAATCCATTATTTGCTTCAACATAGCAAATGTCTCTGGGTGCATTGGCTCACTGCTTTGGGACTTGCTTGGACAATTAGACCTAGACATGATAAAAAAAAACACACAAAACAAGCAAACTAATTGAATTAGATAAAACAGAAAATTCTCACAAGTGTTTACTCTCACTCTCACACTCAAGTTGTGTTGATGACAAGCTATTTAATGCAATTGACTTGGATGGATTAAAACTCCTTCTAAGATCAATGCCTTAGCTCAACTAGCACACTCCTTGACTTGAAAAAGGGTGATACACGGCTGCTTGAAGGTTCACAACAGAAAACGTCAAGTTAGACACTAAGAAGCTGAAATAAGACTCAAGACTCAACTAGTATGGCTTGCAAGCAATGTTAACTAGCTAAATCACACAAAATACTCAAAAAAAGACACAAGACTCAAAGATAGATGCAAAAGGCTGATATGGACTCGAAAAGATGGTAAACTCAAGATATGATAGAATTAGAGTAAAAAAAGGAAGATAGACACACAAGAGACTAAGAAGAGAGCTTCACTTACCTTGTCCTTATGCAATGGAGAGATATATGACCGGCTGTGGTGTTTAAAGTTGGCTTTTGGGTAATGGTGATGGATAAGAAATAAGGTAGGTAACTCTTGTTTGTAGTCTCAATGATCCTTTCACAATCAGATTGCAAAAACACTTGTTTTTCTAGCTTCTACACAACTTAGGTTAGTATAGAATATGATATGAAATGTGTGATATGTAGGATGATGAAAATATATGAGAAAATGTTTCTTTTTCTTTGTTTTTCTTTTGTGTTCCTTGGCTGACGTTTTGTGGAAGAAAATAGGAGAGAGGAATGAAATTAAAAATTGAAAAGAAATAAGAGATAACTAACTAGAAAGCCTCCTATCTAAAATTCAATCAATGGCTCACTTTATTAACACACACAAGAACAATCTAGCAATGATTCACAACAATTCAATCAATGGCTCACTTTATTGATTGAATTTTCTGAATAGGAACAATAGCTCTCAACGAGACGGTTTATCAAGTTTTGCTAAAATCTATCTAAGCTGGAAAGAAGCTAAGGGAGGCTTTTTATATGCCTAGAAAGCCTCCTATCTAAAAAAAGGAAAAACATTTGTCAAAAAGACAATAAAACAAATAAAACAACTAAAACAAATAAAAATAACCCTTAAAATGTTTTGAACCTAAAGGTTATAAAAAGTCTTTCATTTTATACCAAAAGATTATATAAAATACAAAAGAAGCTCCAAAAGCCTCAATCTTCCATTTCTTGCAATTCCGGAACAAGTGTCTCTTCTTTGCTTTTGCATGGCTCCAAATCACGTGTGCATTGTCTCCCTTCCACGTCCAAGTCATCGGAAATCGTCATTAACGTGACTAAGGAAGCCTCAGTCAGCAATGGATCGTCAATGGTCTCCTTAGGAGCTAAGGATACCAACAAGTTGGACACCTCCTCTTGAATTGCTCTTGCCCTTGATCTAGTGATTGACCCTTGCATTGTAGGACTAGTAGGGGCTGTTGGTGATGGTCCCTCATCATACTCCCCTTCTTGGGAAGGATTCGTCCTCGAATCATCACCATCCGCATCACTTGACTCAAAGGGACTTAGATTTCCTACGTTGAAACTAGGGCTCACTCCATAGTCCTCCGGAAGCTCTAGTACATAAGCATTGTTGCCAACCTTACGTAGTACTTTGAATGGTCCGTCTCCCCTAGGTGATAGCTTGGACTTGCGTTTTTCCGGGAACCTATTGTTAGCATGAAATATTGTGATATTTTAGGCACGTTTTCTAAGTGTATTTGATCCATATTGATAGTCTTTGATTGAGCATTGATGCATTTGTGAGCTAGTTTGTCTATAATATCGATATAGAGATCTACACAAGCTTTATGTTGATTATAGGTAATTGAGAGCTATTTCCGAACGGAACTAAGCAAAGATGGAGTTGTTTGAGCATGTCCATGGATTGAGGACATTCATAGGAGCTAAAGGAATGCCAACTTGAAGAATGCACGAGGCTAAAGAAGAATCACGTTCTTGCCCTAAACCACGCTCTAAAATACGGCCGTACTACTTTCCACGTTCAAGTCCACGGCCGTGGAACCATGGCTAGGGAAGCGTGGTTCATTCCAGTAACTTCTACGGCCGTGGAGAAGATGGTTCAAACCGTGTTGATTTCCACGCTCTAAATTACGGCCGTGGAACCCTTCCACGACCGTGATCTTGGCGATCTTTTTCGCCACACTTTAAGCCACGATCTCCTACGCAATTGGGCCGGGCCGATATTCTATCTTACACTATAAAAGGACGGACGAAGAGAGATTCCGTCACCTCTGCTTAGACTTACGCTTGCGCTTGGAATTGCCCTAATTTCGCATTTGGCGGAATTTGTGTTGAGAGATTTTGGCGCATCACTGTTGTGATTTCCGGATTGACGGAAGATCGAAGATTCGGAAGATTGTTCGTAAGAAGATTTCGCTTCTTACTTAGGTTTGATTTAGAAGACGGATTGACATCCCGTTCTTCCTTCTTATCTAAGATTTTGATTGTTTGTTCTATTCCGAATCTAGCGACGATTATTGTTCTTGATTGTGACTTTGAGACTGATTTGGAAGTTATTGAAGGTTTTCGGAAGTTTTCATCTTTCAATCTTTTAAACCTTGAATTTGATATCATTATGACTATTGTTGGCTAAAAACCCTTAACAATTCTAAGGTGAAGGGTTGATAGTTGTGGCTTAGATGATGATAGATTGATCGTAAATAGATTGGATCCTGAGAGTTAGAGAGAATCGCCGACGAACCTAATCCACGGTCTGTTCTTGAGCTTCCACGGCCGTGGAACTCAAGAACTACCCGTAATTTTTGTGTTAGTTACGAACCTGCTTTTACTTTAATCCAAAGTTAAAATTTGCTTTAACTTAGTCTTGGCTTGCCTTTTCTAGGTTGTAGTGAAGCCTCAACAACCTCTACCTCGATTGTGAGTGTCACAACCTTAATCGGTTAAGTTAGTCTTGATCCTTGGATTACAAGTTTGGGTATTTGACATTAATTCTTACCTCTAGAACCTTTCTATATTGAAGCCTCAACAACATTTATAGAGAGTGTCTTGTAGGTGAGTCATATAAGGTTATTGGAACTTCACCGTACGATTACCTTACATTAGCATACCTTTGCATATCTCAACTCTGTCCTTATATCATTAGTATATCTTGAATCGATTGTCACAGCTGGATACTTGGATCTTTAGGATTGTTGTTTTCCCAATACTTGAAAAGCTTCTTACATTTACTCGCTTGATAATCTACAATTGAATTTGTTCCCCCCAAATCCATGTGTTCGATACTCTGGAATTCTTGCTCAACTATATCGATCCGTACACTGCGGGTTCGCTTGCTTGATTCTAGTTTTATAAATTTAAAGCTTATTTGCACGCACGCTAAGTGGCGAACAAGTTTTTGGCGCCGTTGCCGGGGATTTGGTCTAGGCCGAATTCGGTTGCCGGTTGTCAAGCTTGGGAGCTTGCTCTCGTTATTTGATATCTCTTTGAGTGCATGCGCATGTCTAGGAACACCGAGGATCTCTTACCTCTTGATCAAGAGCTTGAGAGGACTTGAAGGCAAAAGCGTAAGGAAAAGAAGATGGCTGAAGAACGTGATCTTCAATCGGAGCTAGCGGAGAAAGAAGCTCAACTCCAATGGAATGAGAAGATTCGCCGAGATGAAATGGATCGTCATCAATCTCAAGTTGACGATCTAAAGGATATGATGTTCTAGATGAGGATAGAACTAAGCAATCTTAAGAATAAGAAGAGCAAGAAATCCTCAAGGAGATCCTTAAGGTCGAATAGAGGCCATTCATCCGCTGAAGATAGCGACTCTTCCATGCCACCATTAGAGGAGATTGATCCAAGGATTAATGCGAATCCATTCGCTCCACGGACAGCTGCGAACCGACGCGTTCTACCTAGGAATGTAAGGCTGAACCGCGCGGATGAAGAGCCAAGAACTCTTGGCCAAAGGATGGATCCAACGCAGCAACCACGCCGTCTAGGTGTGAACTTTGATGCTGATGATGTACAAGGGTTTAGCTTCAACCCTCAAGTTATTACTCTTGTTCGCCAAAACCAATTTGGCGGGACAAGCGCTGAATCTCAACACCAACACTTGCAAAACTTTGAGTGTATGATGGAGACAATGAGACCGAAAAATGCAACTACCAACAACTATAAGCTCAAGCCTTTCTTCTTCTCCTTGAAGGGGAAAGCATTGTCTTGGTATCAAGCTCTTCCAAGTGGAAAGCTTGAAACATGGGAGGATCTTTCCGCGGAGTTCCTCACTAAGTTCTTTCCGCCATCCAAAACAGCGGAACTTAGAGGTAAGATCAATGCATTTTCCATGAGATCTAACGAAAGTTTGTTTCAATCATGGGAAAGGTTTCAGGATTTGTTATTGGATTGCCCTCATCATGACATATCCAAGCTTGCATTGCTGGAGATATACTATAAGGGGCTGGATGTGGAGACACAATTCAAGCTCCAATCCCTCTCATGTGGTACATTCATGGACATGAGGGAAGATGACGCTTGGGACTTTATTGAGAAGCAAGCAAGAGCCATAGAGAAGTATTCCCACCGGAAAGTAGAAGGAAATCGTGTAGAGCAAGGAGCAAAGCTCACACATGAAGCTCAAACTCAAATCTTTTCTCTCAACAATGCGATTAAAGAGTTGAAGGAAGCTATCAAGACCAACTTCTCAAAGCAACAAGGGAAGGATGTTGGCTACTTGGGCAACAACAACAATGGTGGAGAGAATACAAACCGCAACAACAATAACCGGAACAACAACCGGAACAATTGGAATGGAAACAACAACAACCGGAATAATAATTGGAACAACAATAAGGGTTCAAACAACAGGAATTGGCGCTCCAATCAACAAAATTCCGGTAACTCTTATCCTTCCAATTCGAATTCACTAACTCCACCTTCCTCTTCCTCTACTCCTTTGAAAAGCCAGGGGCAAACATCTAATGGAGGAAACACTTCGGGGAAGGAGAAGCCCGATCCCGTGTTGGAAACGATCTTGGGAAAGCTTCAAGGGTTGGAGAACCGCATCATTAAGGTTGATGATCAAATTTCTAAGGATGATAAAGCCCAAAAGGTTTTAGAAAACCAAATGTTCAGCCAAGCGGAGGAAGTTCCTAGGAATCAAGGGAAACTTCTAGGAAAGATGGAGGACAACCCTAAGGGAAGGGTGATGGCAATCACAACTAGGAGCGGAGTGACTACCACTGATCCGCAGCCTAAGTTTGTTGAAGTCCCCGTTGAGAAAGACAAAGAGAAGGGGAAGGAGAAGGAAGATGTCTACGTTCCTTCTCCGGCTTACAAACCTCCCCTACCATTCCCTCAATCTAGAGCGAGAGCGCATCTAGATAAACAATTTGGTAAGTTTATAGAACTCATGAGCAAGCTGCATATTAATATACCTTTCATTGATGCTATTGTAGGTATGCCGGCTTATGGCAAGTTCTTAAAGGAGATCCTCTCTAACAAGAGAAAGTTAGAGGACTTTGGAGAGGTTAAGATGAGTTCGGATTCTTCGGATCTCATCAAGACCATGAAGGAGAAAATGCCCCCAAAGCTAAAGGATCCGGGGTCGTTTTGCATTCCCATAGGAGTGGGAGATGTCACATATGACGCTTTATGTGACTTAGGAGCAAGTGTGAGCATCATACCACTTGCATTATGTAGGAAGATCGGTTTAGGCGACCCTAAACCGGTGAAGATGACGTTGTACATGGCGGATCGATCCATCACTCGCCCCGTCGGTATTGTAGAAGACGTCTCGGTCAAGCTAGGTAAATTCTTTGTTCCCATTGATTTTGTTGTGCTTGACATTCCTGCAGATAGTCCGGTCCCGATCATACTCGGAAGACCGTTTCTTGCAACTTCCGGCTGCATAGTGGATTGGAAGAATGCTAGGCTCGCCTTTGACATAGGAGAGGAGAAGGTAGAGTTTGTTCTTTCCACTCTAGTGAAAGAGCCAATCTTTGATGAGGATATATTCAATATCCAAGATGAAGAGGGGTTGTCTAGAGAGGAGGTAAGTGCTATTCTCTTCAAAGATCCTTTACAAAAGGTTATTACTATGAGTCTAACGAATGTAGGGGAAGAAGAGGAGTGCAATGAGGCAATTGAAGCCTTAGAAGCACAAGAAGAAGTGGGTGAAGTGGAATTTGAGATGCTCCACGATGAGGCAGAAAACGTGAGAATCCACGGCCATACACTATATTCCACGGCCGTGGATTTCACCAACCAAACTGTGTCCCACTCCAGAGAGTTATACGGTCGTGGAGAAAGCAGAGCAACCGTATTTCCTTTCCACGCCCTAAACCACGGCCGAGGAAGATGTATGGAAACTGTAATTTTGGCCGTGGAAGAGGGTGATCGTACCTCTTCTTCAACTTCTCTTGATTCTTCTCCTACACCTTCTACTTCCTTAGACACTTCTAAGGAAGCATCGGAAGCTCCACAAGAGCCATTGGAAGCTCCGAAAGCAATGGAACTAAAGCCACTTCCTACTCGTCTGAGGTACGCTTTTCTAGGACCTAATTCTACCTTTCCGGTTATTGTTAGTTCCGATCTAAGCATAGATGAACATAATGAGCTCATGGTTGTCCTTAGGAAACATAGAAAAGCTTTAGGATATACTATTGAGGACTTAGTAGGAATCAAACCTTCCCTATGCATGCATAAAATACTAATGGAAGAGGACTTTAGGACTTCAAGACAACCTCAAAGGCGGTTAAATCCGACCATGAAAGAGGTTGTCAAGAAGGAAATTCTTAAACTTCTTGATGCAAGTATCATCTATCCTATCTCCGATAGTAAGTGGGTGAGTCCGGTTCAAGTAGTTCCGAAGAAGGGAGGAATGACGGTCATCACCAACAAGAACAACGAACTCATTCCTACCCGAACTGTAACAGGATGGCGGATGTGCATAGACTACCGCAAGCTCAACAATGCGACGAGGAAGGATCACTTCCCATTGCCATTCATTGATCAAATGCTTGAAAGGTTAGCACAACATCCACATTTTAGCTATCTTGACGGTTATAGTGGTTTCTTTCAGATTCCGATACACCTGGATGATCAGGAGAAGACCACATTCACGTGCCCGTGGGGTACGTTCGCTTATAGGAGAATGCCGTTCGGGCTTTGCAACGCCCCAACCACCTTTCAAAGGTGCATGATGGCCATCTTCTCCGAATACATTGAGGAAATCATGGAGGTCTTCATGGATGACTTCTCCGTATACGGTTCCTCTTTTCACAATTGTCTTTCTAACCTTGCTCTTGTATTACAAAGGTGTGAAGACACTAACCTAGTTCTTAATTGGGAGAAGTGTCAATTCATGGTTAAGGAAGGAATTGTTTTAGGATACTTAATCTCTAGTAGAGGGATTGAGGTGGATAAGGCGAAAATAGAGACTATAGAAAAGCTTCCTCCCCCAACTTCGGTGAAAGGGATAAGAAGTTTCCTAGGACATGCTGGATTCTATAGGCGCTTCATTAAGGATTTCTCTAAAATATCAAAACCTCTTACTAATCTATTGATGAAGGATGCGGTTTTTGAGTTTTCGCAGGAATGTTTAGATGCGTTCAATATGATCCGGGAGGCTCTAATTTCAGCACCTATTATCCAACCTCCGGATTGGAACCTTCCCTTTGAGGTTATGTTCGATGCTAGTGACATAGCTATAGGAGCTGTTCTTGGACAACGAAAGGAAGGGCGAACCCATGCCATATACTATGCTAGCAAGACGCTAGATGAAGCGCAGCTCAACTACGCCACTACGGAAAAGGAATTTTTAGCCATTGTTTATGCTATTGACAAGTTTCGCTCTTATCTTGTAGGTGCAAAGGTGATTGTCTACACGGATCATGCTGCGATCCGGTACCTCCTTGCAAAGAAGGATGCGAAGCCAAGGCTAATTAGATGGATTCTTCTCCTACAAGAGTTCGATCTTGAAATCCGCGACAAGAAAGGTTCAGAAAATTCTGTTGCGGATCATTTGAGTCGCCTAACACATCTAGAGGACGACCACTTACCTATAGATGACTCCTTCCCGGACGAACACCTACATATCATTGAGGAGTGCATCGATGTGATCTCCAAAGGTAACGAACCATGGTTTGCTGATTTTGTTAACTATTTGGTTTGTCAGGAGATACCGCCCGGATTATCCTACGCACAAAGAAAAAAGTTCTTTAAGGATGTCCGGGAATACTTTTGGAATGAACCTCTCCTCTTTAAGAGAGGTCCTGATGGCATCATTCGGCGATGTGTGCCGGAAGATGAGATGCAAAGTGTCATCCGCCATTGTCACTCACTACCATGTGGAGGGCACGCTAGTTCGAACAAGACTAGCGCAAAGGTATTGCGATCTGGATTCTTTTGGCCTACTTTATTTAGAGATGTGCAATACTTTGTTTCTTGCTGCGATGCTTGTCAAAGAACAGGTAATATCTCTAAGAGGAATGAGATGCCCCTCAACAACATCCAAGAGGTGGAGATTTTCGATGTTTGGGGAGTAGATTTTATGGGACCGTTCCCATCATCTTGTGGAAACCCATACATACTCTTGGCGGTGGATTATGTTTCTAGATGGGTGGAAGCGATTGCCTCTCCCACCAATGATGCCATGGTGGTGGTTAAGTTCTTTAACAAGGCTATCTTCCCGCGATTTGGGACACCAAGGACTATCATTAGTGATGGAGGTTCTCACTTCATTGCCCGGCGCTTTGAAGCTCTTCTAGCTAAGTATGGGGTTACTCACAAGATCGCCACCCCTTATCATCCACAAACTAGTGGACAAGTTGAAATCTCAAATCGGGAGATCAAAGAAATTCTAGAGAAGACAGTTTCAAGGACTAGGAAGGATTGGTCCTTGAAGCTTGATGATGCATTGTGGGCGTACCGGACTGCGTACAAGACTCTCATAGGAACCACACCATACAACCTTGTGTATGGGAAGTCTTTTCACTTGCCGGTGGAGTTGGAGCACAAAGCGTTTTGGGCCATCAAGTGGTTGAATTTTGGCATGAAGGAAGCGGGAGAGAAACGTCTCTTGAACCTTAATGAGCTGGAAGAACTCCGCTTGAATGCCTATGAGAACGCTAAGATTTATAAGGAGAGAGCAAAGCGTTGACATGATAAGCATATCATTCCAAAGGACTTCAAAGAAGGAGATCAAATTCTCCTCTTCAATTCAAGGCTTCGTCTCTTTCCAAGTAAGCTTAAATCTCGTTGGACCGGACCTTTTCTAATTAAGCGTCTTTTCCTCCATGGTGCAGTTGAAGTATGGGGTGAAGCGGGCGGAAGCTTTAAGGTGAACGGTCAACGACTCAAGAAGTATACGCTGGAACTCCAAGCTGAAGAGTTCGCGCCCACCGCACTCGAATAAGTGCGAATTTGGTCTAGCTACGGACCTTAAACAAAGTGCTTCTTGGGAGGCAACCCAAGGTATTGCATTTACGTTTTTGTTTTCGATTCATAGTTTAGCTTAGTTTAGACATTTTTGTTTTGTTTTGCCTTCGATTCCTTCCGGTATGTTCGTGTTTTTGGATGTAGGAACAGTGGAAAAGGAAAGGAGAAGAGTTATTTTGGAGAAAAGTGATGAAACTTGGACTTTGGAGCATTACAGAGAGTTCCACGGCCTAAACCACGGTCGTGACAGCTACAGTGACCGTAATTTCCAAAAGCCTTTGAAAAATCACCAAAACCACGGTTCCGTACACTTCCACGGCCGTGGAACACCCCGATAGACCGTGGTTTTCAAAAATTTTGCCGGCCACTATATAAACCACGTTCTTCACAAAAACACACCAAAAACCCAATTTCACGCTCTCTCTCACCGATTCCACGCCCTTCACCGCAAATCTCCGTTCGTTAATCGTTTTCAACGATTCTTCGTTCCAAATTGAAGCAAATTCGACCACCAACGAGATCCAAGCAACGAATCGAGCGGCAAATTACCAAGGAACACACAATTCGGATTTTAAAATTCGAAACCTAGGTTTCCTCCACTCTTCTCTATCTTCGTCAATTTGGGTTCGTTTTTGCTAGAAATTATAGGAGAACTGATTGAAATTGAAAGGAATTAGACTAGGGCTGCCTAATTGCTGAGTTTGAGTGCTGTTTGTGGATTTTTGAGAAAAGTCGAGACGAATCACGGTCTTTGTCATTTCCTCGGCCGTGGAAAAGCAAGAACAGACCGTGATTTTGAACAGTGATGGATTTCGTGAGAAGAGTTTCTGGGAGGATTAAGGAGAAGAAGAATGAGCAGAACAAAAAGAGGAAGGGTAACCCCTCTTCCTCTTCATCCTCTAGAGCACCACCACCTTCCTCCCCTTCACCTCCATCCTCACCTTCATCACCCGCACCTCCTAGCCCTAGAGTACCGACCATTCATGAGGATCACCTCGATGCACTCGAGAGGATCCACGAGAGGGCTGTGATTGGACCTAGGTACCTATTGTTAGAGGATCTAGCTCCTCTTAACATCATAGATAACCTTACTTGGCTCTTGGATAGAGCCGGACTAGTTGTCTTCTCGGCTATCCGAGAAGACGCCTACGAGGAGATCACGAGAGAGGTTGTGACGTCGTTTGAGCACAACCACGTGGATAGGACCGTTTCTTTCCGTCTTATGGAAAGAAACTATGATTTCTTCATCCGGGAGTTCGGAACCTTCTTTGGGTTCCATGAGACCTTCAATGGTCGTTTTCCTAGTGGCATTTACGCCAAAGATTTTTGGGAGGAGGTTGCTATGATTTACGCCAACGAGGACCGCTGGCAACCAGCTGAAACCAAGGCTAAGTTGATGTATCACTTAGCCTTGAAGATTGCTCACCGTGTTCTTTCGGAGTGTCTCTTCCCTAGGACGGAGACACCTCAAAAGATCAAGACGGATGAGCTCTTTCTGTTGTATTCTATGCTGTATGGGCGCCGAGCTGACCGCGCCACCCTCTTAGCTGCTGCCATGAGCAAGCTTAAGAACAAGAGGAAGGGCAACATTGGATATGGTGGGATAGTTACCCACCTTGCTAGGGTATTGGGGGTTGATTTTTCTGCATGCACACGCATACCAACTGTACCCCTAGGACTCCAGGCCTTCATGACTAGAGGCCTTATCTTCCCTACCCATAGAGGTCCGCCTTACGCAGCTATGCCTTGGGAGAGCAGGAGGGGGAGAGGCATTGAGTGGCTCCTGGAGTACTCCATTATGGTTGGACGCCATAACTAGAAGGAGACGTTCGCTACTATGCATGCGAACAGGATTGCAGCTCCTCCGTATGTCCCACCACCGCCCGTAGTTGAGGAGGAGGAGATGAGGGATCAGTATGAGGGAGGAGGAGGAGCAGAGCAGGAGTTTGGCACGTTTCCGGATCAGCCGGACATTGCTTCTGATGTGCCTAGACGTTCTCCACGTCCCGCCAGAGCTTCAGGATCGTCTTCTCGCCGCGCCAGCGTGAGTGAGAGACCTACTTGGATGGATACACCTCCTGCATGGTACGGAGCTCCACCTCCATGGTCCGCACAGCAGCCACCAGCACCAGCACCGTCCGATGCACCGGGGTGGTATAGTCATGCTCCGGGATGGTATGAGCAGATGCCAGATTGGGCTACTAGCCTTTCTGATAGAGTAGGAGCATTGGAGATTCGAGCCGATGCTAGAGATGGACGCATGGACGACCTCGATCATATGATGAGAGACGTCTACCGCCAGCAGTTTGGGCGGCACTACGACGCTAGCTTCTCTCCATTCCCGCCTCCACCGGCGCCGCAGTGACGATGATGATGACCGTTAGCTTAGCCGCTCCACTGCCATTTTGTGAGTCTTTTTCTTTCTTTCTTTTCTTTTCTTTCTTTTATTTGAACATTAGGGACAATGTTTGTTCCAAGTATGGGGTGGGGTGTGACTAAAAGTTTGTAATAACTCTTACTCACTATGATTGCTTCTATTGAGACTATCTTGCATGTTCATTATATTGTTGCACGTTTCATTATTGCATTGCATGAAAAAGAGTTTGAAAAACCCATAAAAATTGAAAAATTTTGAAAATTTTGTGCTTCTAAAGAATTGAGATGATTTCCATGATAATCGCTACTGGTGAATTGAGTTTGATGACAATTGCATGCTTAAACGATTAGTGAATTGAAAAGAAATTGAATGTATTGATTATACCTCTTTTGCAAATTTCATAATGTGATGAATGTTACCTAAATCATGTTAAGGAATTGAAATTGAAATCACACTATAAGTTCTTATGCTTTTTGTTGAGATGATTAAGGCAATTCGATTTTTCTTTCTTCTCTCTTTGATCATTTAGCCCCTCATTGAAATTATGGCCTCCCTTACCTATCCGGGAATTTGGAGGAGTTGATTGATATTGGCATGTTTGATGTGGGAGGGCCTTGAAAGCAATTATTTGCAATCAAAAGAATAGAAAGAAGTTGTAGGTTTGGGGAAGTCAATCATGACGATGAGTAACTCGACACCATTCACATAGCCGGGTGTTTGTGTCTTGCCAAAGTCGGATTGAGCGATATTCCTAGCGGATTATGGTATGTGCGCTAAGGGTTTGAGGCATCTCATAAAAATTGAGAAACGCCAATCTCCTAGGCTTCGGTTTTTGTGCACCTCTATCCATAACTCCAAAAGTAAAGTCGAAAAAAATGAAAGGAAGAGAGCGAAGCTCTAAGTTGAAAGTGCTGCGGAAACCGCAAGACAAGAAGAAAGAGTAGTTATCCACTTCCCGGATTCATGCACCACATTCCCTAAAAGTTTCCTTCCCTTTCCACATTCTAGACCTTTTTCTTTGAAAGTCCTTAAGATCAAAAGAATGTTATATGGCTTGGTGATCTAAATTGAAGTTTCTTATGATTGATTTTGATAATGTTTGAAGGTTATGATGTTTGTATGGAAGTTTGATTGATTCATGATTTTTCTTTACCGTTTACTCTTTGATTAAGTGTAAGAAAGTCCTATAAACGAATGAAGCAAGATTTGAGAATGATCTATTGTTTAGAAGGCACATTCATCCAAAAGAAGTATTGCTTTGAGAAGGTATACATATTTCATCCTAACTCTTGTTTTAAAAGCTTTTTGAAAGACCTTGCTTAGGGACAAGCAAGTGGCATGTATGGGGTTATTTGTTAGCATGAAATATTGTGATATTTTAGGCACGTTTTCTAAGTGTATTTGATCCATATTGATAGTCTTTGATTGAGCATTGATGCATTTGTGAGCTAGTTTGTCTATAATATCGATATAGAGATCTACACAAGCTTTATGTTGATTATAGGTAATTGAGAGCTATTTCCGAACGGAATTAAGCAAAGATGGAGTTGTTTGAGCATGTCCATGGATTGAGGACATTCATAGAAGCTAAAAGAATGCCAACTTGAAGAATGCACGAGGCTAAGCAAGAATCACGTTTTTGCCCTACACCACGCTCTAAAATACGGCCGTACTACTTTCCACGTTCAAGTCCACGGCCGTGGAACCATGGCTAGGGAAGCGTGGTTCATTCCAGTAACTTCTACGGACGTGGAGAAGATGGTTCAAACCGTGTTGATTTCCACGCTCTAAATTACGGCCGTGGAACCCTTCCACGACCGTGATCTTGGCGATCTTTTTCGCCACACTTTAAGCCACGATCTCCTACGCAATTGGGTCGGGCCGATATTCTATCTTACACTATAAAAGGACGGACGAAGAGAGATTCCGTCACCTCTGCTTAGACTTACGCTTGCGCTTCGAATTGCCCTAATTTCGCATTTGGCGGAAGTTGTGTTGAGAGATTTTGGCGCATCGCTGTTGTGATTTCCGGATTGACGGAAGATCAAAGATTCGGAAGATTGTTCGTAAGAAGATTTCGCTTCTTACTTAGGTTTGATTTAAAAGACGGATTGACATCCCGTTCTTCCTTCTTATCTAAGATTTTGATTGTTTGTTCTATTCCGAATCTAGCGACGATTATTGTTCTTGATTGTGACTTTGAGACTGATTTGGAAGTTATTGAAGGTTTTCGGAAGTTTTCATCTTTCAATCTTTTAAACCTTGAATTTGATATCATTATGACTATTGTTGGCTAAAAACCCTTAACAATTCTAAGGTGAAGGGTTGATAGTTGTGGCTTAGATGATGATAGATCGATCATAAATAGATTGGATCCTGAGAGTTAGAGAGAATCGCCGACGAACCTAATCCACGGTCTGTTCTTGAGCTTCCACAGCCGTGGAACTCAAGAACTACCCGTAATTTTTGTGTTAGTTACGAACCTGCTTTTACTTTAATCCAAAGTTAAAGATTTGCTTTAACTTAGTCTTGGCTTGCCTTTTCTAGGTGGTAGTGAAGCCTCAACAACCTCTACCTCGATTGTGAGTGTCACAACCTTAATCGGTTAAGTTAGTCTTGATCCTTGGATTACAAGTTTGGGTATTTGACATTAATTCTTACCTCTAGAACCTTTCTATATTGAAGCCTCAACAACCTTTATAGAGAGTGTCTTGTAGATGAGTCATATAAGGTTTTTGGAACTTCACCGTACGATTACCTTACATTAGCATACCTTTGCATATCTCAACTCTGTCCTTATATCATTAGTATATCTTAAATCGATTGCCACAGCTAGATACTTGGATCTTTAGGATTGTTGTTTTCCCAATACTTGAAAAGCTTCTTACATTTACTCGCTTGATAATCTACAATTGAATTTGTTCCCCCCAAATCCCTGTGTTCGATACTCTGGAATTCTTGCTCAACTATATCGATCCGTACACTGCGGGTTCGCTTGCTTGATTCTAGTTTTATAAATTTAAAGCTTATTTGCACGCACGCTAAGTGGCGAACACCTATCCTTCCTTAAATGCAGCCACACGAGGTCTCCCGGTTCGAACAACACTTGCTTGCGGTTCCTATAACCCTTAAAATGTTTTGAACCTAAAGGTTATAAAAAGTCTTTCATTTTATACCAAAAGATGATATAAATTACAAAAGAAGCTCCAAAAGCCTCAATCTTCCATTTCTTGCAATTCCGGAACAAGTGTCTCTTCTTTGCTTTTGCATGGCTCCAAATCACGTGTGCATTGTCTCCCTTCCACGTCCAAGTCATCGGGAATCGTCATTAACGTGACTAAGGAAGCCTCAGTCAGCAATGGATCGTCAATGGTCTCCTTAGGAGCTAAGGATACCAACAAGTTGGACACCTCCTCTGGAATTGCTCTTGCCCTTGATCTAGTGATTGACCCTTGCATTGTAGGACTAGTAGGGGCTGTTGGTGATGGTCCCTCATCATACTCCCCTTATTGGGAAGGATTCGTCCTCGAATCATCACCATCCGCATCACTTGACTCAAAGGGACTTAGATCTCCTACGTTGAAAGTAGGGCTCACTCCATAGTCCTCCGGAAGCTCTAGTACATAAGCATTGTTGCCAACCTTACGTAGTACTTTGAATGGTCCGTCTCCCCTAGGTGATAGCTTGGACTTGCGCCTTTCCGGGAACCTATCCTTCCTTAAATGCAGCCACACGAGGTCTCCCGGTTCGAACAACACTTGCTTGCGGTTCCTATTAGCCTTGGCCGCCACTTGCCTCCCCTTCTCCTCTAGCCTTTTGCGTGTCCTTTCATGTAGTTCCTTGATGATCTCCACCTGTTTTTTGCATTAAAATCTACTCGCTCCGCTATGGGCAACGGTATAAGATCAAAAGGGGTCAAAGGATTCAACCCATAGACACACTCAAAAGGAGTTAGATTAGTAGAAGAAGTAATGTACGATTATATGCAAATTCAACATGAGGCAAGACATCTTCCCAAGCTTTTAAATTATCTTTTAAAACAGCCCTCAAAATGGTTATTAACGTACTATTAGTTACTTCGGTTTGACCACCCGTTTGAGGATGACTAGAAGTCGAAAACAGCAACTTCGTCCCTAATTTACCCCAAAGAGTTTTCCAAAAGAAACTAAGAAACTTAACATCCCTATCGCTCACTATACTCCTAGGTACTCCATGTAATCTAACAATTTCACTAAAGAACAAGTTAGCTACATTATAAGCATCATCAGTCTTATGGCAAGCAATAAAATGGGCCATTTTAGAAAATCGATCTACTAACACAAAAATCCAATCTCTCCCCTTCTTAGTCCTAGGTAACCCAACAACGAAGTCCATACTAATATCCTCCCAAGGTGACTTAGGCGTGGGTAAGGGGGTATACAATCCATGAGGTTTCAATATAGCCTTAGCCTTTAAACACACAAGACATCTCTTAAGCAAGTTCTCTACATCTCTAAGCATATGAGGCCAATAAAAATGTGAATGCAGCACATGATAAGTCTTATCTCTCCCAAAATGCCCCATTAAGCCTCCCATATGGGCTTCCTCAACAAGTAATAACCTAAGGGAACACTTAGGAATGCACACTTTATCAACTCTAAATAGAAAACCCTCAAACAAGTAATACTTATCAAAGGCTCCTCTAGATGCACATTGCTTAAATATGTCTCCAAAATCAGAATCATCAGCATATAAATCCTTAATATAATAGAAACCTAAGACCTTAGATTCCATAGTTGTGATTAAAGAATGTCACCTAGAGAGAGCATCCGCTACAACATTATCCTTGCCCTTTTTATACTTTATGATATAAGGAAAAGTTTCTATAAACTCCATCCATCTACCATGTCTCCTATCTAACTTATCTTGACTCCTAAAATGTCTTAAGGACTCATGATCGGTATGTAGGACAAACTCACTAGGCCATAAATAATGTTGCCATGTTTTTAATACTCTAAACAATGCATAAAGTTCTTTATCATAGGTCGAGTAGTTTAAACATGCTCCCTTTAAATTCTCACTAAAGAAGGCTAGTGGCTTACCCTCTTGCATGAGTACTCCTCCAATGCCAATACCCGAAGCATCACACTCGACCTCAAAAGGTTTGGTGAAGTCCGGAAGAGCTAGGAGAGGTGCATGGGACAACCGCCACTTCAACTCCTTAAACGCCTTCTCTTGAGCATCACCCCGCACAAATGGCACCTTCTTCTTTGTCAAGGACGTGAGTGGGGCTGCTATGGTGTTGAAATCTCGCACAAAACTTCTATAGAAGGTTGCTAGGCCGTAGAAACTCCTCACTTGACCGACGGTTGCGGGAGTAGGCCATTCCTGGATTTCCTTGATCTTCTCTCCATCCACCTCTAGACCTCTTGTGCTCACTACAAAACCAAGAAAAACAACTTGATTAGTACTAAACTCACATTTCTTCAAATTAGCATACAAATATTCAATTCTAAGAGTTGCAAGTACTTCCCTCAAATGTTCCTCATGCTCTTCAAGTGACTTACTATAGACGAGGATGTCATCAAAGTAAACCACAACAAACCTACCAATGTAGTGTCTCAACACGTGATTCATCAATCTCATAAATGTGCTAGGAGCATTGGTTAAACCAAATGGCATCACTAGCCACTCATAAAGACCAAACTTGGTCTTGAATGCCGTTTTCCACTCATCTCCCTCCCTCATTCTGATTTGGTGATAACCACTCCTAAGATCTATCTTAGAGAACAATGTGGCTCCATTCAACTCATCTAACATGTCATCTAAATATGGGATAGGATGGTCGTACTTAATGGTGATGTTGTTGATGGCTCTACAATCAACACACATCTTCCATGTATTGTCCTTCTTAGGCACTAAGAGGACGGGAACGGCACTAGGACTCAAGCTCTCCCTTACATAACCCTTATCTAGGAGTTCTTGGACTTGGTTTTGGATTTCTTGGCTCTCCTTAGGGTTCTACCTATAGGCTGGACGGTTTGGGAGTGTAGCACAGGGAATAAGATCTATTTGGTACTCAATACCTCTAAAAGGTGGAAGGCCAGCCGGAATCTCGTCAGGAAACACATCACTAAACTCATCTAGGATAGCTAGGATGGGCTTAGGTAGGGTGGCCTTGGCTTCATCACTCAAAGTCACAAAGCTCTTGCACAAGCTCACAAGAATGGCATCTAAAGGGGTGTAATCTAGGATGTACTCCTCCTTGGATGCTAGAAGGACACTACAAGGTGTGGCTAATAGGGTGGTACTAATCTTGGCCGTGGGTTCTGTTTTAGACCGTGAGCTATCCCCTCTCTTTTTCACCTCATTTTGCTCCACACTCAACTCCTTCTTCTTCTCATAAAATTCAGCAATCTGCAATGGTGTCATAGGCTTAAGAGTTAGTGTTTGACCATTAAATTCAAAGGTATGCCTATTAGTAAAACCATCATGCTTAAGAGTTAGTGTTTGACCATTAAATTCAAAGGTATGCCTATTAGCAAAACCATTAAATTCGGGTTTCGGGTTCGGGTTTCGGGTTTCGGGTTTCGGGTTGTTATCATCATTTTCATGCTCATCCTTACTCTCATATTGTCCAAATTGATTTAAAACACACAATATCTCTAGAACGAAGAGTAGAGTTAGAGGTACTCCCTTGAGGACCACTTGAAGGCTCATTCAAGGGTCTAGAGGATGAATGAGGCCTTGAGCTCCTTCTTTGTGCTTCTTGGTCCATGGTTGATGCTTTTCGGTCCTCCTTGGTGGATGTAGGCTCACGGCTGTAGGATCCTTGGGGCCGGCTGTTTTGTGCTTTCCATGAGCTTGTAGCTCCAAAGCTTGTCTTGGCACCTTGGTTCCTAGCCTTTGTCTTCTTCTCTACTTTGATTGCCAAATGCAGCAGCTCTACCATGGTACTATAAGGATACAAATCAATTTCATTAGCCAAAGATGAGTTTAAAATGCGTAGATACCTAGCCATTGTAGACTCCTCATCTTCAACCACATTAGCTTTCACCATTGCCATTTGCATAGAGGTGTAGACCTCTTCGGCACTCATGGCTCCTTGTCTAAGGTTCTCCAACCTTTGCCTCAGCTCCCTAGCATAATGTTGAGGTACAAAACGAGCTCTCATCAAGGCCTTCATTTGTTCCCGTGTAGTGATGGCTGGATCCAAGGTTCTTCTCCTTTCCTTGACAAGATGATCCCACCATACTAGTGCATATCCTTGGAACTCCAATGATGCAAGCTGGACCTTCCTTTGCTCTCCAAAGTGATGGCATGACCAAATTTGCTCCAATTTAGTCTCCCAATCCATGTAAGCATCCGGGTCACACTTGCCTTCAAAACTAGGAATCTTGACCTTCGCTTTCCCTATTCCATCTAGCTCTTGATAAGGCCTAAATGGCTCATATTTTCGTCCTCTCCTTGGCTGTGGGTGACGCCTAGGGAACTCTCTCCACATGCCTTCTTCCTCAACATCCTCTTGTGGCTCCTGAAAATCATCCACAAAACCTTGCACATTAGGTGTTCTAGGAAGAGGGTTAGCATGTCTCATACCTTACCCTTGAGGAGTTCTTTGAGGTGATTCATGGGCTGTTTCTCTAGGGGCATCTCTAAGCATTTGAGGCCAATAAAAATGTGAATGCAGCATATGATAAGTCTTATCTCTCCCAAAATGCCCCATTAAGCCTCCCATATGGGACTCCTCAACAAGTAATAGCCTAAGGGAACACTTAGGAACGCACACTTTATCAACTCTAAACCCTCAAACAAGTAATACTTATCAAAGGCTCCTCTAGATGCACATTGCTTAAATATGTCTCCAAAATCAGAATCATCAACATATAAATCCTCAATATAATAGAAACCTAAGACCTTAGAATCCATAGAGTGATTAAAGAATGTCTCCTAGAGAGAGCATCCGCTACAACATTATCCTTGCCCTTTTTATATACTTTATGATATAAGGAAAAGTTTCTATAAACTCCATCCATCTACCATGTCTCCTATCTAACTTATCTTGACTCCTAAAATGTCTTAAGGACTCATGATCGGTATGTAGGACAAACTCACTAGGCCATAAATAATGTTGCCATGTTTTAAATACTCTAAACAATGCATAAAGTTCTTTATCATAGGTCGAGTAGTTTAAACATGCTCCCTTTAATTTCTCACTAAAGAAGGCTAGTGGCTTACCCTCTTGCATGAGTACTCCTCCAATGCCAATACCCGAAGCATCACACTCGACCTCAAAAGGTTTGGTGAAGTCCGGAAGAGCTAGGAGAGGTGCATGGGACAACCACCACTTCAACTCCTTAAACGCCTTCTCTTGAGCATCTCCCCACACAAATGGCACCTTCTTCTTTGTCAAGGACGTGAGTGGGGATGCTATGGTGCTGAAATCTCGCACAAAACGTCTATAGAAGGTTGCTAGGCCGTGGAAACTCCTCACTTGACCGACGGTTGCGGGAGTAGGCCATTCCTGGATTGCCTTGATATTCTCTCCATCCACCTCTAGACCTCTTGTGCTCAGTACAAAACCAAGAAAAACAACTTGATTAGTACTAAACTCACATTTCTTCAAATTAGCATACAAATATTCAATTCTAAGAGTTGCAAGTACTTCCCTCAAATGTTCCTCATGCTCTTCAAGTGACTTACTATAGATGAGGATGTCATCAAAGTAAACCACAACAAACCTACCAATGTAGTGTCTCAACACGTGATTCATCAATCTCATAAATGTGCTAGGAGCATTGGTTAAACCAAATGCCATCACTAGCTACTCATAAAGACCAAACTTGGTCTTGAATGCCGTTTTCCACTCATCTCCCTCCCTCATTCTGATTTGGTGATAACCACTCCTAAGATCTATCTTAGAGAACAATGTGGCTCCATTCAACTCATCTAACATGTCATCTAAATATGGGATAGGATGGTCGTACTTAATGGTGATGTTGTTGATGGCTCTACAATCAACACACATCTTCCATGTATTGTCCTTCTTAGGCACTAAGAGGACGGGAACGGCACTAGGACTCAAGCTCTCCCTTACATAACCCTTATCTAGGAGTTCTTGGACTTGGTTTTGGATCTCTTGGCTCTCCTTAGGGTTCTACCTATAGGCTGGACGGTTTGGGAGTGTAGCACAGGGAATAAGATCCATTTGGTACTCAATACCTCTAAAAGGTGGAAGGCCAGCCGGAATCTCGTCAGGAAACACATCACTAAACTCATCTAGGATAGCTAGGATGGGCTTAGGTAGGGTGGCCTTGGCTTCATCACTCAAAGTCACAAAGCTCTTGCACAAGCTCACAAGAATGACATCTAAAGGGGTGTAATCTAGGATGTACTCCTCCTTGGATGCTAGAAGGACACTACAAGGTGTGGCTAATAGGGTGGTACTAATCTTGGCCGTGGGTTCTGTTTTAGACCGTGAGCTATCCCCTCTCTTTTTCACCTCATTTTGCTCCACACTCAACTCCTTCTTCTTCTCATAAAATTCAGCAATCTGCAATGGTGTCATAGCCTTAAGAGTTAGTGTTTGACCATTAAATTCAAAGGTATGCCTATTAGTAAAACCATCATGCTTAACTCTCCTATCAAACTGCCATGGACGTCCCAAAAGAATATGATAAGCTTGCATGGGAACTACATCACAAGTAATGGTGTCCTCATAGCTACCTAAAGTGATAGTAACTCTAGCTTGCCTATTTACTTTTAATTCTCCACAATCATTCATCCAATGCAATTTGTAAGGCCTAGGGTGATAAATTGTGGTAATTTGCAACTTATTAATCAAATCAGTGCTAGCTATATTGCAACAACTACTTCCATCTATGATCATATTACCCACCTTCCCTTTAATTAGGCATATAGTATGAAAAAGGTTCTCTCTTTGATTATCCTCACACGGAGCTAGCTTAGCATGCAAAGTTCTTCTAGCTATTAATGATTCTCCATGCTCATATTCAATGCCCTCATCACCGTTTCGGATTTCGGGTTTCGGGTTCGGGTTTTCGGGTTTTGGGTTTTGGGTTTTTGGGGTTCGGGTTTCGGGTTTTCGGGTTTCGGTTTTTGGGTTTCGGGTTCGGGTTTCGGGTTTCGGGTTCGGGTTCGGGTTTCGGGTTTCGGGTTGTTATCATCATTTTCATGCTCATCCTTACTCTCACGGCTGATGCTTTTCGGTCCTCCTTGGTCCATGGTTGATGCTTTTCGGTCCTCCTTGGTGGATGTAGGCTCACGGCTGTAGGATCCTTGGGGCCGGCTGTTTTGTGCTTTCCATGAGCTTGTATCTCCAAAGCTTTTCTTGGCACCTTGGTTCCTAGCCTTAGTCTTCTTCTCTACTTTGATTGCCAAATGCAGCAGCTCTACCATGGTACTATAAGGATACAAATCAATTTCATTAGCCAAAGATGAGTTTAAAATGCGTAGATACCTAGCCATTGTAGACTCCTCATCTTCAACCACATTAGCTTTCACCATTTCCATTTGCATAGAGGTGTAGACCTCTTCGGCACTCATGGCTCCTTGTCTAAGGTTCTCCAACCTTTGCCTCAGCTCCCTAGCATAATGTTGAGGTACAAAACGAGCTCTCATCAAGGCCTTCATTTGTTCCCATGTAGTGATGGCTGGATCCAAGGTTCTTCTCCTTTCCTTGACATGATGATCCCACCATACTAGTGCATATCCTTGGAACTCCAATGATGCAAGCTGAACCTTCCTTTGCTCTCCAAAGTGATGGCATGACTAAATTTGCTCCAATTTAGTCTCCCAATCCATGTAAGCATCCGGGTCACACTTGCCTTCAAAACTAGGAATCTTGACCTTCGCTTTCCCTATTCCATCTAGCTCTTGATAAGGCCTAAATGGCTCATATTCTCGTCCTCTCCTTGGCTGTGGGTGACGCCTAGGGAACTCTCTCCACATGCCTTCTTCCTCAACATCCTCTTGTGGCTCCTGAAAATCATCCACAAAACCTTGCACATTAGGTGTTCTAGGAAGAGGGTTAGCATGTCTCATACCTTACCCTTGAGGAGTTCTTTGAGGTGATTCATGGGCTGTTTCTCTCGGGGCATCTCTAGACGTGCCTCCTAACTTGAAAGTGGACCTCGGCTTTGGCGTGGCTATGGGTGTTGGCCGAGACTCCAACGTGCCAATCCGGTCGGTCAATCTTGTCACCGAATCCATTATTTGCTTCAACATAGCAAATGTCTCCGGGTGCATTGGCTCACTGCTTTGGGACTTGCTTGGACTATTAGACCTAGACATGATAAAAAAACACACAAAACAAGCAAACTAATTGAATTAGATAAAGCAGAAAATTCTCACAAGTGTTTACTCTCACTCTCACACTCAAGTTGTGTTGATCACAAGCTATTTGATGCAATTGACTTGGATGGATTAAAACTCCTTCTAAGATCAATGCCTTAGCTCAACTAGCACACTCCTTGACTTGAAAAAGGGTGATACACGGCTGCTTGAAGGTTCACAACAGAAAACGTCAAGTTAGACACTAAGAAGCTCAAATAAGACTCAAGACTCAACTAGTATGGCTTGCAAGCAATGTTAACTAGCTAAATCACACAAAATACTCAAAAAAAGACACAAGACTCAAAGATAGATGCAAAAGGCTGATATGGACTCGAAAATATGGTAAACTCAAGATATGATAGAATTAGAGTAAAACAAGGAAGATAGACACACAAGAGACTAAGAAGAGAGCTTCACTTACCTTGTCCTTATGCAATGGAGAGAGATATGACCGGCTGTGGTGTTTAAAGTTGGCTTTTGGGTAATGGTGATGGATAAGAAATAAGGTAGGTAACTCTTGTTTGTAGTCTCAATGATCCTTTCACAATCAGTAGGCCATTCCTGGATTTCCTTGATCTTCTCTCCATCCACCTCTAGACCTCTTGTGCTCACTACAAAACCAAGAAAAACAACTTGATTAGTACTAAACTCACATTTCTTCAAATTAGCATACAAATATTCAATTCTAAGAGTTGCAAGTACTTCCCGCAAATGTTCCTCATGCTCTTCAAGTGACTTACTATAGATGAGGATGTCATCAAAGTAAACCACAACAAACCTACCAATGTAGTGTCTCAACACGTGATTCATCAATCTCATAAATGTGCTAGGAGCATTGGTTAAACCAAATGGCATCACTAGCCACTCATAAAGACCAAACTTGGTCTTGAATGCCGTTTTCCACTCATCTCCCTCCCTCATTCTGATTTGGTGATAACCACTCCTAAGATCTATCTTAGAGAACAATGTGGCTCCATTCAACTCATCTAACATGTCATCTAAATATGGGATAGGATGGTCGTACTTAATGGTGATGTTGTTGATGGCTCTACAATCAACACACATCTTCCATGTATTGTCCTTCTTAGGCACTAAGAGGACGGGAACGGCACTAGGACTCAAGCTCTCCCTTACATAACCCTTATTTAGGAGTTCTTGGACTTGGTTTTGGATCTCTTGGCTCTCCTTAGGGTTCTACCTATAGGCTGGACGGTTTGGGAGTGTAGCACAGGGAATAAGATCCATTTGGTACTCAATACCTCTAAAAGGTGGAAGGCCAGCCGGAATCTCGTCAGGAAACACATCACTAAACTCATCTAGGATAGCTAGGATGGGCTTAGGTAGGGTGGCCTTGGCTTCATCACTCAAAGTCACAAAGCTCTTGCACAAGCTCACAAGAATGGCATCTAAAGGGCTGTAATCTAGGATGTACTCCTCCTTGGATGCTAGAAGGACACTACAAGGTGTGGCTAGTAGGGTGGTACTAATCTTGGCCGTGGGTTCTGTTTTAGACCGTGAGCTATCCCCTCTCTTTTTCACCTCATTTTGCTCCACACTCAACTCCTTCTTCTTCTCATAAAATTCAGCAATCTGCAATGGTGTCATAGGCTTAAGAGTTAGTGTTTGACCATTAAATTCAAAGGTATGCCTATTAGTAAAACCATCATGCTTAACTCTCCTATCAAACTGCCATGGACGTCCCAAAAGAATATGACAAGCTTGCATGGGAACTACATCACAAGTAATGGTGTCCTCATAGCTACCTAAAGTGATAGTAACTCTAGCTTGCCTATTTACTTTTAATACTCCACAATCATTCATCCAATGCAATTTGTAAGGCCTAGGGTGATAAATTGTGGTAATTTGCAACTTATTAATCAAATCAGTGCTAGCTATATTGCAACAACTACTTCCATCTATGATCATATTACCCACCTTCCCTTTAATTAGGCATATAGTATGAAAAAGGTTCTCTCTTTGATTATCCTCACACGGAGCTAGCTTAGCATGCAAAGTTCTTCTAGCTATTAATGATTCTCCATGCTCATATTCAATGCCCTCATCACCGTTTCGGATTTCGGGTTTCGGGTTCGGGTTTCGGGTTTCGGGTTTGGGTTTTTGGGTTTTTGGGTTCGGGTTTCGGGTTTTCGGGTTTCGGTTTTTGGGTTTCGGGTTTCGGGTTCGGGTTCGGGTTTCGGGTTTCGGGTTTCGGGTTCGGGTTTCGGGTTGTTATCATCATTTTCATGCTCATCCTTACTCTCATATTGTCCAAATTGATTTAAAACACACAATATCTCTAGAACGAAGAGTAGAGTTAGAGGTACTCCCTTGAGGACCACTTGAAGGCTCATTCAAGGGTCTAGAGGATGAATGAGTCCTTGAGCTCCTTCTTTGTGCTCCTTGGTCCATGGTTGATGCTTTTCGGTCCTCCTTGGTGGATGTAGGCTCACGGCTGTAGGATCCTTGGGGCCGGCTGTTTTGTGCTTTCCATGAGCTTGTATCTCCAAAGCTTTTCTTGGCACCTTGGTTCCTAGCCTTAGTCTTCTTCTCTACTTTGATTGCCAAATGCAGCAGCTCTACCATGGTACTATAAGGATACAAATCAATTTCATTAGCCAAAGATGAGATTAAAATGCGTAGATACCTAGCCATTGTAGACTCCTCATCTTCAACCACATTAGCTTTCACCATTGCCATTTGCATAAAGGTGTAGACCTCTTCGGCACTCATGGCTCCTTGTCTAAGGTTCTCCAACCTTTGCCTCAGCTCCCTAGCATAATGTTGAGGTACAAAACGAGCTCTCATCAAGGCCTTCATTTGTTCCCATGTAGTGATGGCTGGATCCAAGGTTCTTCTCCTTTCCTTGACATGATGATCCCACCATACTAGTGCATATCCTTGGAACTCCAATGATGCAAGCTGAACCTTCCTTTGCTCTCCAAAGTGATGGCATGACTAAATTTGCTCCAATTTAGTCTCCCAATCCATGTAAGCATCCGGGTCACACTTGCCTTCAAAACTAGGAATCTTGACCTTCGCTTTCCCTATTCCATCTAGCTCTTGATAAGGC
This sequence comes from Fagopyrum esculentum, assembly GCA_033239045.1. Classification (NCBI taxonomy): domain Eukaryota; kingdom Viridiplantae; phylum Streptophyta; class Magnoliopsida; order Caryophyllales; family Polygonaceae; genus Fagopyrum; species Fagopyrum esculentum. The sequence continues at coordinate 833,508 of BSUD01000026.1, read as the reverse complement.
CTAAATGGCTCATATTCTCGTCCTCTCCTTGGCTGTGGGTGACGCCTAGGGAACTCTCTCCACATGCCTTCTTCCTCAACATCCTCTTGTGGCTCCTGAAAATCATCCACAAAACCTTGCACATTAGGTGTTCTAGGAAGAGGGTTAGCATGTCTCATACCTTACCCTTGAGGAGTTCTTTGAGGTGATTCATGGGCTGTTTCTCTAGGGGCATCTCTAGACGTGCCTCCTAGCTCGAAAGTGGACCTCGGCTTTGGCGTGGCTATGGGTGTTGGCCGAGACTCCAACGTGCCAATCCGGTCGGTCAATCTTGTCACCGAATCCATTATTTGCTTCAACATAGCAAATGTCTCCGGGTGCATTGGCTCACTACTTTGGGACTTGCTTGGAGTATTAGACCTAGACATGATAAAAAAAAACACACAAAACAAGCAAACTAATTGAATTAGATAAAACAGAAAATTCTCACAAGTGTTTACTCTCACTCTCACACTCAAGTTGTGTTGATCACAAGCTATTTGATGCAATTGACTTGGATGGATTAAAACTCCTTCTAAGATCAATGCCTTAGCTCAACTAGCACACTCCTTGACTTGAAAAAGGGTGATACACGGCTGCTTAAAGGTTCACAACAGAAAACGTCAAGTTAGACACTAGGAAGCTGAAATAAGACTCAAGACTCAACTAGTATGGCTTGCAAGCAATGTTAACTAGCTAAATCACACAAAATACTCAAAAAAGACACAAGACTCAAAGATAGATGCAAAAGGCTGATATGGACTCGAAAAGATGGTAAACTCAAGATATGATAGAATTAGAGTAAAACAAGAAAGATAGACAGACAAGAGACTAAGAAGAGAGCTTAACTTACCTTGTCCTTATGCAATGGAGAGAGATATGGCCGGCTGTGGTGTTTAAAGTTGGCTTTTGGGTAATGGTGATGGATAAGAAATAAGGTAGGTAACTCTTGTTTGTAGTCTCAATGATCCTTTCACAATCAGATTGCAAAAACACTTGTTTTTCTAGCTTCTACACAACTTAGGTTAGTATAGAATATGATATGAAATGTATGATATGTAGGATGATGAAAATATATGAGAAAATATTTCTTTTTCTTTGTTTTTCTTTTGTGTTCCTTGGCTGACGTTTTGTGGAAGAAAATAGGAGAGAGGAATGAAATTAAAAATTGAAAGGAAATAAGAGATAACTAACTAGAAGTAGTCTCTTGTTGTTGCTACAAATAAGGAGCTTTTGTGGCCTCTCTCTTCTACTTGCAACGACTGATTTGTTTTGGAGAGTGGTCCCCCTTCTTTTTTTTTTGAACGGTTATTTGCCAAGAGGATGCAGCTGGACGTTTTGGATGAACAATGGCTGATGAAGGTGATGTAGAATGGCTGGAAAATGGCTGTTTTGGCTTGGCTTTCTCTCTTCTCCAATAAACACAAGAAACATAGCAAATTAGACTCAAATAGACTCTTAAGATGAAGCAAATGACTCAAACAAAGAAAAGACTCAAAGAAGATACTCAAACCGTCAATGGTGGTGGCTGATTCCGGACTCGCAATCAACTAGCTCTGATACCACTTTGATGCGGGTTGGGGCCGCAAATGACTAGATCTAGATTGGGAATCCTTGAAGACCAACAATGGACGTTTTCCTTGACAAATGGCACGCAAAATCAGATTGTTTAGAACCAAAAATGACGTTGGACAAAAGGGAAGAAAGAGAATGAAATGGAACGTGGAATGTTTGGTAGAAGTAGATCCAAAACAACCAAACAACTCCCTTACAAGAACCTTGATCAGATTGATCAAAACCCAAGCAAGATGATGCCTTCAACCCTTTCTTCTATAACCTTACACAAGCCTTGAATGGAGACAATAACAAGGAGGGACTAGTATTGACTAGTAGCACCAATCTCTAACGAGATTAACACACACAAGAACAATCTAGCAATGATTCACAACAATTCAATCAATGGCTCACTTTATTGATTGAATTTCTGAATAGCAACAATAGCTCTCAACGAGACGGTTTATCAAGTTTTGCTAAAATCTATCTAAGCTGGAAAGAAGCTAAGGGAGGCTTTTTTATATGCCTAGAAAGCCTCCTATCTAAAAAAAGGAAAAACATTTGTCAAAAAGACAATAAAACAAATAAAGCAACTAAAACAAATAAAAATAACCCTTAAAATGTTTTGAACCTAAAGGTTATAAAAAGTCTTTCATTTTACACCAAAAGATGATATAAAATACAAAAGAAGCTCCAAAAGCCTAAATCTTCCATTTCTTGCAATTCCGGAACAAGTGTCTCTTCTTTGCTTTTGCATGGCTCCAAATCACGTGTGCCTTGTCTCCCTTCCACGTCCAAGTCATCGGGAATCGTCATTAACGTGACTAAGGAAGCCTCAGTCAACAATGGATCGTCAATGGTCTCCTTAGGAGCTAAGGATACTAACAAGTTGGACACCTCCTCTTGAATTGCTCTTGCCCTTGATCTAGTGATTGACCCTTGCATTGTAGGACTAGTAGGGGTTGTTGGTGATGGTCCCTCATCATACTCCCCTTCTTGGGAAGGATTCGTCCTCGAATCATCACCATCCGCATCACTTGACTCAAAGGGACTTAGATCTCCTACGTTGAAAGTAGGGCTCACTCCATAGTCCTCCGGAAGCTCTAGTACATAAGCATTGTTGCCAACCTTACGTAGTACTTTGAATGGTCCGTCTCCCCTAGGTGATAGCTTGGACTTGCGCCTTTCCGGGAACCTATCTTTCCTTAAATGCAGCCAAACGAGGTCTCCCGGTTCGAACAACACTTGCTTGCGGTTCCTATTAGCCTTGGCCGCCACTTGCCTCCCCTTCTCCTCTAGCCTTTTGCGTGTCCTTTCATGTAGTTCCTTGATGATCTCCACCTGTTTTTCTGCATTAAAATCTACTCGCTCCGCTATGGGCAACGGTATATGATCAAAAGGGGTCAAAGGATTCAACCCATGGACACACTCAAAAGGAGTTAGATTAGTAGAAGAATGTAATGTACGATTATATGCAAATTCAACATGAGGCAAGACATCTTCCCAAGCTTTCAAATTATCTTTTAAAACAGCCCTCAAAATGGTTGTTAACATCCTATTAGTTACTTCGGTTTGACCACCCGTTTGAGGATGACTAGAAGTCGAAAACAGCAACTTCGTCCCTAATTTACCCCAAAGAGTTTTCCAAAAGAAACTAAGAAACTTAACATCCCTATCGCTCACTATAGTCCTAGGTACTCCATGTAATCTAACAATTTCCCTAAAGAACAAGTTAGCTACATTATAAGCATCATCAGTCTTATGGCAAGCAATAAAATGGGCCATTTTAGAAAATCGATCTACTACCACAAAAATCGAATCTCTCCCCTTTTTAGTCCTAGGTAACCCAACAACGACGTCCATACTAATATCCTCCCAAGGTGACTTAAGCGTGGGTAAGGGGGTATACAATCCATGAGGTTTCAATATAGCCTTAGCCTTTAAACACACAAGACATCTCTTAAGAAAGTTCTCAACATCTCTAAGCATATGAGGCCAATAAAAATGTGAATGCAGCACATGATAAGTCTTATCTCTCCCAAAATGCCCCATTAAGCCTCCCATATGGGCTTCCTCAACAAGTAATAACCTAAAGGAACACTTAGGAATGCACACTTTATCAACTCTAAATAGAAAACCCTCAAACAAGTAATACTTATCAAAGGCTCCTCTAGATGCACATTGCTTAAATATGTCTCCAAAATCAGAATCATCAGCATATAAATCCTTAATATAATAGAAACCTAAGACCTTAGATTCCATAGTTGTGATTAAAGAATGTCTCCTAGAGAGAGCATCCGCTACAACATTATCCTTGCCCTTATTATACTTTATGATATAAGGAAAAGTTTCTATAAACTCCATCCATCTACCATGTCTCCTATCTAACTTATCTTGACTCCTAAAATGTCTTAAGGACTCATGATCGGTATGTAGGACAAACTCACTAGGCCATAAATAATGTTGCCATGTTTTTAATACTCTAAACAATGCATAAAGTTCTTTATCATAGGTCGAGTAGTTTAAACATGCTCCCTTTAATTTCTCACTAAAGAAGGCTAGTGGCTTACCCTCTTGCATGAGTACTCCTCCAATGCCAATACACGAAGCATCACACTCGACCTCAAAAGGTTTGGTGAAGTCCGGAAGAGCTAGGAGAGGTGCATGGGACAGCCGCCACTTCAACTCCTTAAACGCCTTCTCTTGAGCATCACCCCGCACAAATGGCACCTTCTTCTTTGTCAAGGACGTGAGTGGGGCTGCTATGGTGTTGAAATCTCGCACAAAACGTCTATAGAAGGTTGCTAGGCCGTGGAAACTCCTCACTTGACCGACGGTTGCGGGAGTAGGCCATTCCTGGATTTCCTTGATCTTCTCTCCATCCACCTCTAGACCTCTTGTGCTCACTACAAACCCAAGAAAAACAACTTGATTAGTACTAAACTCACATTTCTTCAAATTAGCATACAAATATTCAATTCTAAGAGTTGCAAGTACTTCCCTCAAATGTTCCTCATGCTCTTCAAGTGACTTACTATAGATGAGGATGTCATCAAAGTAAACCACAACAAACCTACCAATGTAGTGTCTCAACACGTGATTCATCAATCTCATAAATGTGCTAGGAGCATTGGTTAAACCAAATGGCATCACTAGCCACTCATAAAGACCAAACTTGGTCTTGAATGCCGTTTTCCACTCATCTCTCTCCCTCATTCTGATTTGGTGATAACCACTCCTAAGATCTATCTTAGAGAACAATGTGGCTCCATTCAACTCATCTAACATGTCATCTAAATATGGGATAGGATGGTCGTACTTAATGGTGATGTTGTTGATGGCTCTACAATCAACACACATCTTCCATGTATTGTCCTTCTTAGGCACTAAGAGGACGGGAACGGCACTAGGACTCAAGCTCTCCCTTACATAACCCTTATCTAGGAGTTCTTGGACTTGGTTTTGGATCTCTTGGCTCTCCTTAGGGTTCTACCTATAGGCTGGACGGTTTGGGAGTGTAGCACCGGGAATAAGATCTATTTGGTGCTCAATACCTCTAAAAGGTGGAAGACCAGCCGGAATCTCGTCAGGAAACACATCACTAAACTCATCTAGGATAGCTAGGATGGGCTTAGGTAGGGTGGCCTTGGCTTCATCACTCAAAGTCACAAAGCTTTTGCACAACATCACAAGAATGGCATCTAAAGGGTTGTAATCTAGGATGTACTCCTCCTTGGATGCTAGAAGGACACTACAAGGTGTGGCTAGTAGGGTGGTACTAATCTTGGCCGTGGGTTCTGTTTTAGACCGTGAGCTATCCCCTCTCTTTTTCACCTCATTTTGCTCCACACTCAACTCCTCCTTCTTCTCATAAAATTCAGCAATCTGCAATGGTGTCCTACATATCATACAACTTAGTGTTTGACCATTAAATTCAAAGGTATGCCTATTAATAAAACCATCATGCTTAACTCTCCTATCAAACTGCCATGGACGTCCCAAAAGAATATGACAAGCTTGCATGCGAACTACATCACAAGTAATGGTGTCCTCATAGCTACCTAAAGTGATAGTAACTCTAGCTTGCCTATTTACTTTTAATTCTCCACAATCATTCATCCAATGCAATTTGTAGGGCCTAGGGTGATAAATTGTGGTAATTTGCAACTTATTAATCAAATCAGTGCTAGCTATATTGCAACAACTACTTCCATCTATGATCATATTACGCACCTTCCCTTTAATTAGGCATCTAGTATGAAAAAGGTACTCTCTTTGATTATCCTCACACGGAGCTAGCTTAGCATGCAAAGTTCTTCTAGCTATTAATGATTCTCCATGCTCATATTCAAGGCCCTCATCACTGTTTCGGATTTCGGGTTTCGGGTTCGGGTTTCGGGTTTCGGGTTTTCGGGTTTCGGGTTTCAGGTTTTTGGGTTCGGGTTTTCGGGTTTCGGGTTTCGGTTTTTGGGTTTCGGGTTCGGGTTTCGGATTTCGGGTTTCGGGTTGTTATCATCATTTTCATGCTCATCCTCACTCTCATATTGTCCAAATTGATTTAAAACACACAATATCTCTAGAACGAAGAGTAGAGTTAGAGGTACTCCCTTGAGGACCACTTGAAGGCTCATTCAAGGGTCTAGAGGATGAATGAGGCCTTGAGCTCCTTCTTTGTGCTCCTTGGTCCATGGTTGATGCTTTTCGGTCCTCCTTGGTGGATGTAGGCTCACGGCTGTAGGATCCTTGGGGCCGGCTGTTTTGTGCTTTCCATGAGCTTGTAGCTCCAAAGCTTTTCTTGGCACCTTGGTTCCTAGCCTTAGTCTTTGTTCTCTACTTTGATTGCCAAATGCAGCAGCTCTACCATGGTACTATAAGGATACAAATCAATTTCATTAGCCAAAGATGAGTTTAAAATGCGTAGATACCTAGCCATGTAGACTCCTCATCTTCAACCACATTAGCTTTCACCATTGCCATTTGCATAGAGGTGTAGACCTCTTCGGCACTCATGGCTCCTTGTCTAAGGTTCTCCAACCTTTGCCTTAGCTCCCTAGCATAATGTTGAGGTACAAAACGAGCTCTCATCAAGGCCTTCATTTGTTCCCATGTAGTGATGACTGGATCCAAGGTTCTTCTCCTTTCCTTGACAAGATGATCCCACCATACTAGTGCATATCCTTGGAACTCCAATGATGCAAGCTGGACCTTCCTTTGCTCTCCAAAGTGATGGCATGACCAAATTTGCTCCAATTTAGTCTCCCAATCCATGTAAGCATCCGGGTCACACTTGCCTTCAAAACTAGGAATCTTGACCTTCGCTTTCCCTATTCCATCTAGCTCTTGATAAGGCCTAAATGGCTCATATTCTCGTCCTCTCCTTGGCTGTGGGTGACGCCTAGGGAACTCTCTCCACATGCCTTCTTCCTCAACATCCTCTTGTGGCTCCTGAAAATCATCCACAAAACCTTGCACATTAGGTGTTCTAGGAAGAGGGTTAGCATGTCTCATACCTTACCCTTGAGGAGTTCTTTGAGGTGATTCATGGGCTGTTTCTCTCGGGGCATCTCTAGACGTGCCTCCTAACTTGAAAGTGGACCTCGGCTTTGGCGTGGCTATGGGTGTTGGCCGAGACTCCAACGTGCCAATCCGGTCGGTCAATCTTGTCACCGAATCCATTATTTGCTTCAACATAGCAAATGTCTCCGGGTGCATTGGCTCACTGCTTTGGGACTTGCTTGGACTATTAGACCTAGACATGATAAAAAAACACACAAAACAAGCAAACTAATTGAATTAGATAAAGCAGAAAATTCTCACAAGTGTTTACTCTCACTCTCACACTCAAGTTGTGTTGATCACAAGCTATTTGATGCAATTGACTTGGATGGATTAAAACTCCTTCTAAGATCAATGCCTTAGCTCAACTAGCACACTCCTTGACTTGAAAAAGGGTGATACACGGCTGCTTGAAGGTTCACAACAGAAAACGTCAAGTTAGACACTAAGAAGCTCAAATAAGACTCAAGACTCAACTAGTATGGCTTGCAAGCAATGTTAACTAGCTAAATCACACAAAATACTCAAAAAAAGACACAAGACTCAAAGATAGATGCAAAAGGCTGATATGGACTCGAAAATATGGTAAACTCAAGATATGATAGAATTAGAGTAAAACAAGGAAGATAGACACACAAGAGACTAAGAAGAGAGCTTCACTTACCTTGTCCTTATGCAATGGAGAGAGATATGACCGGCTGTGGTGTTTAAAGTTGGCTTTTGGGTAATGGTGATGGATAAGAAATAAGGTAGGTAACTCTTGTTTGTAGTCTCAATGATCCTTTCACAATCAGATTGCAAAAACACTTGTTTTTCTAGCTTCTACACAACTTAGGTTAGTATAGAATATGATATGAAATGTGTGATATGTAGGATGATGAAAATATATGAGAAAATGTTTCTTTTTCTTTGTTTTTCTTTTGTGTTCCTTGGCTGACGTTTTGTGGAAGAAAATAGGAGAGAGGAATGAAATTAAAAATTGAAAAGAAATAAGAGATAACTAACTAGAAAGCCTCCTATCTAAAATTCAATCAATGGCTCACTTTATTAACACACACAAGAACAATCTAGCAATGATTCACAACAATTCAATCAATGGCTCACTTTATTGATTGAATTTCTGAATAGCAACAATAGCTCTCAACGAGATGGTTTATCAAGTTTTGCTAAAATCTATCTAAGCTGGAAAGAAGCTAAGGGAGGCTTTTTATATGCCTAGAAAGCCTCCTATCTAAAAAAAGGAAAAACATTTGTCAAAAAGACAATAAAACAAATAAAACAACTAAAACAAATAAAAATAACCCTTAAAATGTTTTGAACCTAAAGGTTATAAAAAGTCTTTCATTTTATACCAAAAGATTATATAAAATACAAAAGAAGCTCCAAAAGCCTCAATCTTCCATTTCTTGCAATTCCGGAACAAGTGTCTCTTCTTTGCTTTTGCATGGCTCCAAATCACGTGTGCATTGTCTCCCTTCCACGTCCAAGTCATCGGAAATCGTCATTAACGTGACTAAGGAAGCCTCAGTCAGCAATGGATCGTCAATGGTCTCCTTAGGAGCTAAGGATACCAACAAGTTGGACACCTCCTCTTGAATTGCTCTTGCCCTTGATCTAGTGATTGACCCTTGCATTGTAGGACTAGTAGGGGCTGTTGGTGATGGTCCCTCATCATACTCCCCTTATTGGGAAGGATTCGTCCTCGAATCATCACCATCCGCATCACTTGACTCAAAGGGACTTAGATCTCCTACGTTGAAAGTAGGGCTCACTCCATAGTCCTCCGGAAGCTCTAGTACATAAGCATTGTTGCCAACCTTACGTAGTACTTTGAATGGTCCGTCTCCCCTAGGTGATAGCTTGGACTTGCACCTTTCCGGGAACCTATCCTTCCTTAAATGCAGCCAAACGAGGTCTCCCGGTTCGAACAACACTTGCTTGCGGTTCCTATTAGCCTTGGCCGCCACTTGCCTCCCCTTCTCCTCTAGCCTTTTGCGTGTCCTTTCATGTAGTTCCTTGATGATCTCCACCTGTTTTTCTGCATTAAAATCTACTCGCTCCGCTATGGGCAACGGTATAAGATCAAAAGGGGTCAAAGGATTCAACCCATAGACACACTCAAAAGGAGTTAGATTAGTAGAAGAATGTAATGTACGATTATATGCAAATTCAACATGAGGCAAGACATCTTCCCAAGCTTTCAAATTATCTTTTAAAACAGCCCTCAAAATGGTTGTTAACATCCTATTAGTTACTTCGGTTTGACCACCCGTTTGAGAATGACTAGAAGTCGAAAACAGCAACTTCGTCCCTAATTTACCCCAAAGAGTTTTCCAAAAGAAACTAAGAAACTTAACATCCCTATCGCTCACTATAGTCCTAGGTACTCCATGTAATCTAACAATTTCCCTAAAGAACAAGTTAGCTACATTATAAGCATCATCAGTCTTATGGCAAGCAATAAAATGGGCCATTTTAGAAAATCGATCTACTACCACAAAAATCCAATCTCTCCCCTTCTTAGTCCTAGGTAACCCAACAACGAAGTCCATACTAATATCCTCCCAAGGTGACTTAGGCGTGGGTAAGGGGGTATACAATCCATGAGGTTTCAATATAGCCTTAGCCTTTAAACACACAAGACATCTCTTAAGCAAGTTCTCAACATCTCTAAGCATATGAGGCCAATAAAAATGTGAATGCAGCACATGATAAGTCTTATCTCTCCCAAAATGCCCCATTAAGCCTCCCATATGGGCTTCCTCAACAAGTAATAACCTAAGGGAACACTTAGGAATGCACACTTTATCAACTCTAAATAGAAAACCCTCAAACAAGTAATACTTATCAAAGGCTCCTCTAGAAACCTAAGACCTTAGATTCCATAGTTGTGATTAAAGAATGTCTCCTAGAGAGAGCATCCGCTACAACATTATCCTTGCCCTTTTTATACTTTATGATATAAGGAAAAGTTTCTATAAACTCCATCCATCTACCATGTCTCCTATCTAACTTATCTTGACTCCTAAAATGTCTTAAGGACTCATGATCGGTATGTAGGACAAACTCACTAGGCCATAAATAATGTTGCCATGTTTTTAATACTCTAAACAATGCATAAAGTTCTTTATCATAGGTCGAGTAGTTTAAACATGCTCCCTTCAATTTCTCACTAAAGAAGGCTAGTGGCTTACCCTCTTGCATGAGTACTCCTCCAATGCCAATACCCGAAGCATCACACTCGACCTCAAAAGGTTTGGTGAAGTCCGGAAGAGCTAGGAGAGGTGCATGGGACAGCCGCCACTTCAACTTCTTAAACGCCTTCTCTTGAGCATCTCCCCGCACAAATGGCACCTTCTTCTTTGTCAAGGACGTGAGTGGGGCTGCTATAGTGTTGAAATCTCGCACAAAACGTCTATAGAAGGTTGCTAGGCCGTGGAAACTCCTCACTTGACCGACGGTTGCGGGAGTAGGCCATTCCTGGATTTCCTTGATCTTCTCTCCATCCACCTTTAGACCTCTTGTGCTCACTACAAAACCAAGAAAAACAACTTGATTAGTAATAAACTCACATTTCTTCAAATTAGCATACAAATATTCAATTCTAAGAGTTGCAAGTACTTACCTCAAATGTTCCTCATGCTCTTCAAGTGACTTACTATAGATGAGAATGTCATCAAAGTAAACCACAACAAACCTACCAATGTAGTGTCTCAACACGTGATTCATCAATCTCATAAATGTGCTAGGAGCATTGGTTAAACCAAATGGCATCACTAGCCACTCATAAAGACCAAACTTGGTCTTGAATGCCGTTTTCCACTCATCTCCCTCCCTCATTCTGATTTGGTGATAACCACTCCTAAGATCTATCTTAGAGAATAATGTGGCTCCATTCAACTCATCTAACATGTCATCTAAATATGGGATAGGATGGTCGTACTTAATGGTGATGTTGTTGATGGCTCTACAATCAACACACATCTTCCATGTATTGTCCTTCTTAGGCACTAAGAGGACGGGAACGGCACTAGGACTCAAGCTCTCCCTTACATAACCCTTATCTAGGAGTTCTTGGACTTGGTTTTGGATCTCTTGGCTCTCCTTAGGGTTCTACCTATAGGCTGGACGGTTTGGGAGTGTAGCACCGGGAATAAGATCTATTTGGTGCTCAATACCGATAAAAGGTGGAAGGCCAGCCGGAATCTCGTCAGGAAACACATCACTAAACTCATCTAGGATAGCTAGGATGGGCTTAGGTAGGGTGGCCTTGGCTTCATCACTCAAAGTCACAAAGCTCTTGCACAAGCTCACAAGAATGGCATCTAAAGGGCTGTAATCTAGGATGTACTCCTCCTTGGATGCTAGAAGGACACTACAAGGTGTGGCTAGTAGGGTGGTACTAATCTTGGCCGTGGGTTCTGTTTTAGACCGTTAGCTATCCCCTCTCTTTTTCACCTCATTTTGCTCCACACTCAACTCCTTCTTCTCATAAAATTCAGCAATCTGCAATGGTGTCATAGGCTTAAGAGTTAGTGTTTGACCATTAAATTCAAAGGTATGCCTATTAGTAAAACCATCATGCTTAACTCTCCTATCAAACTGCCATGGACGTCCAAAAAGAATATGACAAGCTTGCATGGGAACTACATCACAAGTAATGGTGTCCTCATAGCTACCTAAAGTGATAGTAACTCTACCTTGCCTATTTACTTTTAATTCTCAACAATCATTCATCCAATGCAATTTGTAAGGCATAGGGTGATAAATTGTGGTAATTTGCAACTTATTAATCAAATCAGTGCTAGCTATATTGCAACAACTACTTCCATCTATCATCATATTACACACCTTCCCTTTAATTAGGCATATAGTATGAAAAAGGTTCTCTCTTTGATTATCCTCACACGGAGCTAGCTTAGCATGCAAAGTTCTTCTAGCTATTAATGACTCTCCATGCTCATATTCAATGCCCTCATCACTGTTTCGGATTTCGGGTTTCGGGTTTTCGGGTTTCGGGTTTTTGGGTTCGGGTTTCGGGTTTTCGGGTTTCGGGTTTTTGGGTTCGGGTTTTCGGGTTTCGGTTTTTGGGTTTCGGGTTTCGGGTTCGGGTTCGGGTTCGGGTTCGGGTTTCGTATTTCGGATTCGGGTTTCGGGTTGTTATCATCATTTTCATGCTCATCCTCACTCTCATATTGTCCAAATTGATTTAAAACACACAATATCTCTAGAACGAAGAGTAGAGTTAGAGGTACTCCCTTGAGGACCACTTGAAGGCTCATTCAAGGGTCTAGAGGATGAATGAGGCCTTGAGCTCCTTCTTTGTGCTCCTTGGTCCATGGTTGATGCTTTTCGGTCCTCCTTGGTGGATGTAGGCTCACGGCTGTAGGATCCTTGGGGCCGGCTGTTTTGTGCTTTCCATGAGCTTGTAGCTCCAAAGCTTTTCTTGGCACCTTGGTTCCTAGCCTTAGTCTTCTTCTCTACTTTGATTGCCAAATGCAGCAGCTCTACCATGGTACTATAAGGATACAAATTAATTTCATTAGCCAAAGATGAGTTTAAAATGCGTAGATACCTAGCCATTGTAGACTCCTCATCTTCAACCACATTAGCTTTCACCATTGCCATTTGCATAGAGGTGTAGACCTCTTTGGCACTCATGGCTCCTTGTCTAAGGTTCTCCAACCTTTGCCTCAGCTCCCTAGCATAATGTTGAGGTACAAAACGAGCTCTCATCAAGGCCTTCATTTGTTCCCATGTAGTGATGGCTGGATCCAAGGTTCTTCTCCTTTCGTTGACAAGATGATCCCACCATACTAGTGCATATCCTTGGAACTCCAATGATGCAAGCTGGACCTTCCTTTGCTCTCCAAAGTGATGGCATGACCAAATTTGCTCCAATTTAGTCTCCCAATCCATGTAAGCATCCGGGTCACACTTGCCTTCAAAACTAGGAATCTTGACCTTCGCTTTCCCTATTCCATCTAGCTCTTATAAGGCCTAAATGGCTCATATTCTCGTCCTCTCCTTGGCTGTGGGTGACGCCTAGGGAACTCTCTCCACATGCCTTCTTCCTCAACATCCTCTTGTGGCTCCTGAAAATCATCCACAAAACCTTGCACATTAGGTGTTCTAGGAAGAGGGTTAGCATGTCTCATACCTTACCCTTGAGGAGTTCTTTGAGGTGATTCATGGGCTGTTTCTCTAGGGGCATCTCTAGACGTGCCTCCTAGCTCGAAAGTGGACCTCGGCTTTGGCGTGGCTATGGGTGTTGGCCGAGACTCCAACGTGCCAATCCGGTCGGTCAATCTTGTCACCGAATCCATTATTTGCTTCAACATAGCAAATGTCTCCGGGTGCATTGGCTCACTGCTTTGGGACTTGCTTGGACTATTAGACCTAGACATGATAAAAAAAACACACAAAACAAGCAAACTAATTGAATTAGATAAAACAGAAAATTCTCACAAGTGTTTACTCTCACTCTCACACTCAAGTTGTGTTGATCACAAGCTATTTGATGCAATTGACTTGGATGGATTAAAACTCCTTCTAAGATCAATCCCTTAGCTCAACTAGCACACTCCTTGACTTGAAAAAGGGTGATACACGGCTGCTTGAAGGTTCACAACAGAAAACGTCAAGTTAGACACCAAGAAGCTGAAATAAGACTCAAGACTCAACTAGTATGGCTTGCAAGCAATGTTAACTAGCTAAATCACACAAAATACTCAAAAAAAGACACAAGACTCAAAGATAGATGCAAAAGGCTGATATGGACTCAAAAATATGGTAAACTCAAGATATGATAGAATTAGAGTAAAACAAGGAAGATAGACACACAAGAGACTAAGAAGAGAGCTTCACTTACCTTGTCCTTATGCAATGGAGAGAGATATGACCGGCTGTGGTGTTTAAAGTTGGCTTTTGGGTAATGGTGATGGATAAGAAATAAGGTAGGTAACTCTTGTTTGTAGTCTCAATGATCCTTTCACAATCAGATTGCAAAAACACTTGTTTTTCTAGCTTCTACACAACTTAGGTTAGTATAGAATATGATATGAAATGTATGATATGTAGGATGATGAAAATACATGAGAAAATATTTCTTTTTCTTTGTTTTTCTTTTGTGTTCCTTGGCTGACGTTTTGTGGAAGAAAATAGGAGAGAGGAATGAAATTAAAAATTGAAAGGAAATAAGAGATAACTAACTAGAAGTAGTCTCTTGTTGTTGCTACAAATAAGGAGCTTCTGTGGCCTCTCTCTCCTACTTGCAACGACTGATTTGTTTTGGAGAGTGGTCCCCCTTCTTTTTTTTTGAACGGTTATTTGCCAAGAGGATGCAGCTGGACGTTTTGGATGAACAATGGCTGATGAAGGTGATGTAGAATGGCTGGAAAATGGCTGTTTTGGCTTGGCTTTCTCTCTTCTCCAATAAACACAAGAAACATAGCAAATTAGACTCAAATAGACTCTTAAGATTAAGCAAATGACTCAAACAAAGAAAAGACTCAAAGAAGATACTCAAATCGTCAATGGTGATGGCTGATTCCGGACTCGCAATCAACTAGCTCTGATACTACTTTGATGCGGGTTGGGGCCGCAAATGACTAGATCTAGATTGGGAATCCTTGAAGACCAAGAATGGACGTTTTCCTTGACAAATGGCACGCAAAATCAGATTGTTTAGAACCAAAAATGACGTTGGACAAAAGGGAAGAAAGAGAATGAATTGGAACGTGGAATGTTTGGTAGAAGTAGATCCAAAAGAACCAAACGACTCCCTTACAAGAACCTTGATCATATTGATGAAAACCCAAGCAAGATGATGCCTTCAACCCTTTCTTCTATACCCTTACACAAGCCTTCAATGGAGACAAGCACAAGGAGGGACTAGTATTGACTAGTAGCACCAATCTCTAAAGAGATTAACACACACAAGAACAATCTAGCAAGGATTCACAACAATTCAATCAATGGCTCACTTTATTGATTGAATTTTCTGAATAGGAACAATAGCTCTCAACGAGACGGTTTATCAAGTTTTGCTAAAATCTATCTAAGTTGGAAAGAAGCTAAGTGAGGCTTTTTTATATGCCTAGAAAGCCTCCTATCTAAAAAAAGGAAAAACATTTGTCAAAAAGACAATAAAACAAATAAAACAACTAAAACAAATAAAAATAACCCTTAAAATGTTTTGAACCTAAAGGTTATAAAAAGTCTTTCATTTTATACCAAAAGATGATATAAAATACAAAAGAAGCTCCAAAAGCCTCAATCTTCCATTTCTTGCAATTCCGGAACAAGTATCTCTTCTTTGCTTTTGCATGGCTCCAAATCACGTGTGCCTTGTCTCCCTTCCACGTCCAAGTCATCGGGAATCGTCATTAACGTGACTAAGGAAGCCTCAGTCAGCAATGGATCGTCAATGGTCTCCTTAGGAGCTAAGGATACCAACAAGTTGGACACCTCCTCTTGAATTGCTCTTTCCCTTGATCTAGTGATTGACCCTTGCATTGTAGGACTAGTAGGGGTTGATGGTGATGGTCCCTCATCATACTCCCCTTCTTGGGAAGGATTCGTCCTCGAATCATCACCATCCGCATCACTTGACTCAAAGGGACTTAGATCTCCTACGTTGAAAGTAGGTCTCACTCCATAGTCCTCCGGAAGCTCTAGTACATAAGCATTGTTGCCAACCTTACGTAGTACTTTGAATGGTCCGTCTCCCCTAGGTGATAGCTTGGACTTGCGCCTTTCCGGGAACCTATCCTTCCTTAAATGCAGCCAAACGAGGTCTCCCGGTTCGAACAACACTTGCTTGCGGTTCCTATTAGCCTTGGCCGCCACTTGCCTCCCCTTCTCCTCTAGCCTATTGCGTGTCTTTTCATGTAGTTCCTTGATGATCTCCACCTGTTTTTCTGCATTAAAATCTACTCGCTCTGCTATGGGCAACGGTATAAGATCAAAAGGGGTCAAAAGATTCAACCCATAGACACACTCAAAAGGAGTTAGATTAGTAGAAGAATGTAATGTACGATTATATGCAAATTCAACATGAGGCAAGACATCTTCCCAAGCTTTCAAATTATCTTTTAAAACAGCCCTCAAAATGGTTGTTAACATCCTATTAGTTACTTCGGTTTGACCACCCGTTTGAGGATGACTAGAAGTCGAAAACAGCAACTTCGTCCCTAATTTACCCCAAAGAGTTTTCCAAAAGAAACTAAGAAACTTAACATCCCTATCGCTCACTATAGTCCTAGGTACTCCATGTAATCTAACAATTTCCCTAAAGAACAAGTTAGCTACATTATAAGCATCATCAGTCTTATGTCAAGCAATAAAATGGGCCATTTTAGAAAATCGATCTACTACCACAAAAATCGAATCTCTCCCCTTCTTAGTCCTAGGTAACCCAACAACGAAGTCCATACTAATATCCTCCCAAGGTGACTTAGGCGTGGGTAAGGGGGTATACAATCCATGAGGTTTCAATATAGCCTTAGCCTTTAAACACACAAGACATCTCTTAAGCAAGTTCTCAACATCTCTAAGCATATGAGGCCAATAAAAATGTGAATGCAGCACATGATAAGTCTTATCTCTCCCAAAATGCCCCATTAAGCCTCCCATATGGGCTTCCTCAACAAGTAATAACCTAAGGGAACACTTAGGAATGCACACTTTATCAACTCTAAATAGAAAACCCTCAAACAAGTAATACTTATCAAAGGCTCCTCTAGAAACCTAAGACCTTAGATTCCATAGTTGTGATTAAAGAATGTCTCCTAGAGAGAGCATCCGCTACAACATTATCCTTGCCCTTTTTATACTTTATGATATAAGGAAAAGTTTCTATAAACTCCATCCATCTACCATGTCTCCTATCTAACTTATCTTGACTCCTAAAATGTCTTAAGGACTCATGATCGGTATGTAGGACAAACTCACTAGGCCATAAATAATGTTGCCATGTTTTTAATACTCTAAACAATGCATAAAGTTCTTTATCATAGGTCGAGTAGTTTAAACATGCTCCCTTCAATTTCTCACTAAAGAAGGCTAGTGGCTTACCCTCTTGCATGAGTACTCCTCCAATGCCAATACCCGAAGCATCACACTCGACCTCAAAAGGTTTGGTGAAGTCCGGAAGAGCTAGGAGAGGTGCATGGGACAGCCGCCACTTCAACTTCTTAAACGCCTTCTCTTGAGCATCTCCCCGCACAAATGGCACCTTCTTCTTTGTCAAGGACGTGAGTGGGGCTGCTATAGTGTTGAAATCTCGCACAAAACGTCTATAGAAGGTTGCTAGGCCGTGGAAACTCCTCACTTGACCGACGGTTGCGGGAGTAGGCCATTCCTGGATTTCCTTGATCTTCTCTCCATCCACCTTTAGACCTCTTGTGCTCACTACAAAACCAAGAAAAACAACTTGATTAGTAATAAACTCACATTTCTTCAAATTAGCATACAAATATTCAATTCTAAGAGTTGCAAGTACTTACCTCAAATGTTCCTCATGCTCTTCAAGTGACTTACTATAGATGAGAATGTCATCAAAGTAAACCACAACAAACCTACCAATGTAGTGTCTCAACACGTGATTCATCAATCTCATAAATGTGCTAGGAGCATTGGTTAAACCAAATGGCATCACTAGCCACTCATAAAGACCAAACTTGGTCTTGAATGCCGTTTTCCACTCATCTCCCTCCCTCATTCTGATTTGGTGATAACCACTCCTAAGATCTATCTTAGAGAATAATGTGGCTCCATTCAACTCATCTAACATGTCATCTAAATATGGGATAGGATGGTCGTACTTAATGGTGATGTTGTTGATGGCTCTACAATCAACACACATCTTCCATGTATTGTCCTTCTTAGGCACTAAGAGGACGGGAACGGCACTAGGACTCAAGCTCTCCCTTACATAACCCTTATCTAGGAGTTCTTGGACTTGGTTTTGGATCTCTTGGCTCTCCTTAGGGTTCTACCTATAGGCTGGACGGTTTGGGAGTGTAGCACCGGGAATAAGATCTATTTGGTGCTCAATACCGATAAAAGGTGGAAGGCCAGCCGGAATCTCGTCAGGAAACACATCACTAAACTCATCTAGGATAGCTAGGATGGGCTTAGGTAGGGTGGCCTTGGCTTCATCACTCAAAGTCACAATGCTCTTGCACAAGCTCACAAGAATGGCATCTAAAGGGCTGTAATCTAGGATGTACTCCTCCTTGGATGCTAGAAGGACACTACAAGGTGTGGCTAGTAGGGTGGTACTAATCTTGGCCGTGGGTTCTGTTTTAGACCGTGAGCTATCCCCTCTCTTTTTCACCTCATTTTGCTCCACACTCAACTCCTTCTTCTCAAAAAATTCAGCAATCTACAATGGTGTCATAGGCTTAAGAGTTAGTGTTTGACCATTAAATTCAAAGGTATGCCTATTAGTAAAACCATCATGCTTAACTCTCCTATCAAACTGCCATGGACGTCCCAAAAGAATATGACAAGCTTGCATTGGAACTACATCACAAGTAATGGTGTCCTCATAGCTACCTAAAGTGATAGTAACTCTAGCTTGCCTATTTACTTTTAATTCTCAACAATCATTCATCCAATGCAATTTGTAAGGCCTAGGGTGATAAATTGTGGTAATTTGCAACTTATTAATCAAATCAGTGCTAGCTATATTGCAACAACTACTTCCATCTATGATCATATTACGCACCTTCCCTTTAATTAGGCATATAGTATGAAAAAGGTTCTCTCTTTGATTATCCTCACACGGAGCTAGCTTAGCATGCAAAGTTCTTCTAGCTATTAATGACTCTCCATGCTCATATTCAATGCCCTCATCACTGTTTCGGATTTCGGGTTTCGGGTTCGGGTTTTCGGGTTTCGGGTTTCGGGTTTTTGGGTTCGGGTTTCGGGTTTCGGTTTTTGGGTTTCGGGTTCGGGTTCGGGTTCGGGTTAGGGTTCGGGTTTCGGGTTTCGTATTTCGGGTTCGGGTTTCGGGTTTCGGGTTGTTATCATCATTTTCATGCTCATCCTCACTCTCATATTGTCCAAATTGATTTAAAACACACAATATCTCTAGAACGAAGAGTAGAGTTAGAGGTACTCCCTTGAGGACCACTTGAAGGCTCATTCAAGGGTCTAGAGGATGAATGAGGCCTTGAGCTCCTTCTTTGTGCTCCTTGGTCCATGGTTGATGCTTTTCGGTCCTCCTTGGTGGATGTAGGCTCACGGCTGTAGGATCCTTGGGGCCGGCTGTTTTGTGCTTTCCATGAGCTTGTAGCTCCAAAGCTTTTCTTGGCACCTTGGTTCCTAGCCTTAGTCTTTGTTCTCTACTTTGATTGCCAAATGCAGCAGCTCTACCATGGTACTATAAGGATACAAATCAATTTCATTAGCCAAAGATGAGTTTAAAATGCGTAGATACCTAGCCATGTAGACTCCTCATCTTCAACCACATTAGCTTTCACCATTGCCATTTGCATAGAGGTGTAGACCTCTTCGGCACTCATGGCTCCTTGTCTAAGGTTCTCCAACCTTTGCCTCAGCTCCCTAGCATAATGTTGAGGTACAAAACGAGCTCTCATCAAGGCCTTCATTTGTTCCCATGTAGTGATGGCTGGATCCAAGGTTCTTCTCCTTTCCTTGACAAGATGATCCCACCATACTAGTGCATATCCTTGGAACTCCAATGATGCAAGCTGGACCTTCCTTTGCTCTCCAAAGTGATGGCATGACCAAATTTGCTCCAATTTAGTCTCCCAATCCATGTAAGCATCCGGGTCACACTTGCCTTCAAAACTAGGAATCTTGACCTTCGCTTTCCCTATTTCATCTAGCTGTTGATAAGGCCTAAATGGCTCATATTCTCGTCCTCTCCTTGGTTGTGGGTGACGCCTAGGGAACTCTCTCCACATGCCTTCTTCCTCAACATCCTCTTGTGGCTCCTGAAAATCATCCACAAAACCTTGCACATTAGGTGTTCTAGGAAGAGGGTTAGCATGTCTCATACCTTACCCTTGAGGAGTTCTTTGAGGTGATTCATGGGCTGTTTCTCTCGGGGCATCTCTAGACGTGCCTCCTAGCTCGAAAGTGGACCTCGGCTTTGGCGTGGCTATGGGTGTTGGCCGAGACTCCAACGTGCCAATCCGGTCGGTCAATCTTGTCACCGAATCCATTATTTGCTTCAACATAGCAAATGTCTCCGGGTGCATTGGCTCACTGCTTTGGGACTTGCTTGGACTATTAGACCTAGACATGATAAAAAAAACACACAAAACAAGCAAACTAATTGAATTAGATAAAACAGAAAATTCTCACAAGTGTTTACTCTCACTCTCACACTCAAGTTGTGTTGATCACAAGCTATTTGATGCAATTGACTTGGATGGATTAAAACTCCTTCTAAGATCAATCCCTTAGCTCAACTAGCACACTCCTTGACTTGAAAAAGGGTGATACACGGCTGCTTGAAGGTTCACAACTGAAAACGTCAAGTTAGACACTAAGAAGCTGAAATAAGACTCAAGACTCAACTAGTATGGCTTGCAAGCAATGTTAACTAGCTAAATCACACAAAATACTCAAAAAAAGACACAAGACTCAAAGATAGATGCAAAAGGCTGATATGGACTCGAAAATATGGTAAACTCAAGATATGATAGAATTAGAGTAAAACAAGGAAGATAGACACACAAGAGACTAAGAAGAGAGCTTCACTTACCTTGTCCTTATGCAATGGAGAGAGATATGACCGGCTGTGGTGTTTAAAGTTGGCTTTTGGGTAATGGTGATGGATAAGAAATAAGGTAGGTAACTCTTGTTTGTAGTCTCAATGATCCTTTCACAATCAGATTGCAAAAACACTTGTTTTTCTAGCTTCTACACAACTTAGGTTAGTATAGAATATGATATGAAATGTATGATATGTAGGATGATGAAAATACATGAGAAAATATTTCTTTTTCTTTGTTTTTCTTTTGTGTTCCTTGGCTGACGTTTTGTGGAAGAAAATAGGAGAGAGGAATGAAATTAAAAATTGAAAGGAAATAAGAGATAACTAACTAGAAGTAGTCTCTTGTTGTTGCTACAAATAAGGAGCTTCTGTGGCCTCTCTCTCCTACTTGCAACGACTGGTTTGTTTTGGAGAGTGGTCCCCCTTCTTTTTTTTTTGAACGGTTATTTGCCAAGAGGATGCAGCTGGACGTTTTGGATGAACAATGGCTGATGAAGGTGATGTAGAATGGCTGGAAAATGGCTGTTTTGGCTTGGCTTTCTCTCTTCTCCAATAAACACAAGAAACATAGCAAATTAGACTCAAATAGACTCTTAAGATTAAGCAAATGACTCAAACAAACAAAAGACTCAAAGAAGATACTCAAACCGTCAATGGTGATGGCTGATTCCGGACTCGCAATCAACTAGCTCTGATACTACTTTGATGCGGGTTGGGGCCGCAAATGACTAGATCTAGATTGGGAATCCTTGAAGACCAAGAATGGACGTTTTCCTTGACAAATGGCACGCAAAATCAGATTGTTTAGAACCAAAAATGACGTTGGACAAAAGGGAAGAAAGAGAATGAATTGGAACGTGGAATGTTTGGTAGAAGTAGATCCAAAAGAACCAAACGACTCCCTTACAAGAACCTTGATCAGATTGATGAAAACCCAAGCAAGATGATGCCTTCAACCCTTTCTTCTATACCCTTACACAAGCCTTCAATGGAGACAAGCACAAGGAGGGACTAGTATTGACTAGTAGCACCAATCTCTAAAGAGATTAACACACACAAGAACAATCTAGCAATGATTCACAACAATTCAATCAATGGCTCACTTTATTGATTGAATTTTCTGAATAGGAACAATAGCTCTCAACGAGACGGTTTATCAAGTTTTGCTAAAATCTATCTAAGTTGGAAAGAAGCTAAGTGAGGCTTTTTTATATGCCTAGAAAGCCTCCTATCTAAAAAAAAGGAAAAACATTTGTCAAAAAGACAATAAAACAAATAAAACAACTAAAACAAATAAAAATAACCCTTAAAATGTTTTGAACCTAAAGGTTATAAAAAGTCTTTCATTTTATACCGAAAGATGATATAAAATACAAAAGAAGCTCCAAAAGCCTCAATCTTCCATTTCTTGCAATTCCGGAACAAGTATCTCTTCTTTGCTTTTGCATGGCTCCAAATCACGTGTGCCTTGTCTCCCTTCCACGCCCAAGTCATCGGGAATCGTCATTAACGTGACTAAGTAGCCTCAGTCAGCAATGGATCGTCAATGGTCTCCTTAGGAGCTAAGGATACCAACAAGTTGGACACCTCCTCTTGAATTGCTCTTTCCCTTGATCTAGTGATTGACCCTTGCGTTGTAGGACTAGTAGGGGCTGTTGGTGATGGTCCCTCATCATACTCCCCTTCTTGGGAAGGATTCGTCCTCGAATCATCACCATCCGCATCACTTGACTCAAAGGGACTTAGATCTCCTATGTTGAAAGTAGGGCTCACTCCATAGTCCTCCGGAAGCTCTAGTACATAAGCATTGTTGCCAACCTTACGTAGTACTTTGAATGGTCCGTCTCCCCTAGGTGATAGCTTGGACTTGCGCCTTTCCGGGAACCTATCCTTCCTTAAATGCAGCTAAACGAGGTCTCCCGGTTCGAACAACACTTGCTTGCGGTTCCTATTAGCCTTGGCCGCCACTTGCCTCCCCTTCTCCTCTAGCCTTTTGCATGTCCTTTCATGTAGTTCCTTGATGATCTCCACCTGTTTTTTTGCATTAAAATCTACTCGCTCCGCTATGGGCAACGGTATAAGATCAAAAGGGGTCAAAGGATTCAACCCATAGACACACTCAAAAGGAGTTAGATTAGTAGAAGAATGTAATGTACGATTATATGCAAATTCAACATGAGGCAAGACATCTTCCCAAGCTTTCAAATTATCTTTTAAAACAGCCCTCAAAATGGTTGTTAACATCCTATTAGTTACTTCGGTTTGACCACCCGTTTGAGGATGACTAGAAGTCGAAAACAGCAACTTTGTCCCTAATTTACCCCAAAGAGTTTTCCAAAAGAAACTAAGAAACTTAACATCCCTATCGCTCACTATAGTCCTAGGTACTCCATGTAATCTAACAATTTCCCTAAAGAACAAGTTAGCTACATTATAAGCATCATCAGTCTTATGGCAAGCAATAAAATGGGCCATTTTAGAAAATCGATCTACTACCACAAAAATCGAATCTCTCCCCTTCTTAGTCCTAGGTAACCCAACAACGAAGTCCATACTAATATCCTCCCAAGGTGACTTAGGCGTGGGTAAGGGGGTATACAATCCATGAGGTTTCAATATAGCCTTAGCCTTTAAACACACAAGACATCTCTTAAGCAAGTTCTCAACATCTCTAAGCATATGAGGCCAATAAAAATGTGAATGCAGCACATGATAAGTCTTATCTCTCCCAAAATGCCCCATTAAGCCTCCCATATGGGCTTCCTCAACAAGTAATAACCTAAGGGAACACTTAGGAATGCACACTTTATCAACTCTAAATAGAAAACCCTCAAACAAGTAATACTTATCAAAGGCTCCTCTAGATGCACATTGCTTAAATATGTCTCCAAAATCAGAATCATCAGCATATAAATCCTTAATATAATAGAAACCTAAGACCTTAGATTCCATAGTTGTGATTAAAGAATGTCTCCTAGAGAGAGCATCCGCTACAACATTATCTTTGCCCTTTTTATACTTTATGATATAAGGAAAAGTTTCTATAAACTCCATCCATCTACCATGTCTCCTATCTAACTTATCTTGACTCCTAAAATGTCTTAAGGACTCATGATCGGTATGTAGGACAAACTCACTAGGCCATAAATAATGTTGCCATATTTTTAATACTCTAAACAATGCATAAAGTTCTTTATCATAGGTCGAGTAGTTTAAACATGCTCCCTTTAATTTCTCACTAAAGAAGGCTAGTGGCTTACCCTCTTGCATGAGTACTCCTCCAATGCCAATACCCGAAGCATCACACTCGACCTCAAAAGGTTTGGTGAAGTCCGAAAGAGCTAGGAGAGGTGCATGGGACAACCGCCACTTCAACTCCTTAAACGCCTTCTCTTGAGCATCTCCCCTCACAAATGGCACCTTCTTCTTTGTCAAGGACGTGAGTGGGGCTGCTATGGTGTTGAAATCTCGCACAAAACGTCTATAGAAGGTTGCTAGGCCGTGGAAACTCCTCACTTGACCGACGGTTGCGGGAGTAGGCCATTCCTGGATTTCCTTGATCTTCTCTCCATCCACCTCTAGACCTCTTGTGCTCACTACAAAACCAAGAAAAACAACTTGATTAGTACTAAACTCACATTTCTTCAAATTAGCATACAAATATTCAATTCTAAGAGTTGCAAGTACTTCCCTCAAATGTTCCTCATGCTCTTCAAGTGACTTACTATAGATGAGGATGTCATCAAAGTAAACTACAACAAACCTACCAATGTAGTGTCTCAACACGTGATTCATCAATCTCATAAATGTGCTAGGAGCATTGGTTAAACCAAATGGCATCACTAGCCACTCATAAAGACCAAACTTGGTCTTGAATGCCGTTTTCCACTCATCTCCCTCCCTCATTCTGATTTGGTGATAACCACTCCTAAGATCTATCTTAGAGAACAATGTGGCTCCATTCAACTCATCTAACATGTCATCTAAATATGGGATAGGATGGTCGTACTTAATGGTGATGTTGTTGATGGCTCTACAATCAACACACATCTTCCATGTATTGTCCTTCTTAGGCACTAAGAGGACGGGAACGGCACTAGGACTCAAGCTCTCCCTTACATAACCCTTATCTAGGAGTTCTTGGACTTGGTTTTGGATTTCTTGGCTCTCCTTAGGGTTCTACCTATAGGCTGGACGGTTTGGGAGTGTAGCACAGGGAATAAGATCTATTTGGTACTCAATACCTCTAAAAGGTGGAAGGCCAGCCGGAATCTCGTCAGGAAACACATCACTAAACTCATCTAGGATAGCTAGGATGGGCTTAGGTAGGGTGGCCTTGGCTTCATCACTCAAAGTCACAAAGCTCTTGCACAAGCTCACAAGAATGGCATCTAAAGGGCTGTAATCTAGGATGTACTCCTCCTTGGATGCTAGAAGGACACTACAAGGTGTGGCTAGTAGGGTGGTACTAATCTTGGCCGTGGGTTCTGTTTTAGACCGTGAGCTATCCCCTCTCTTTTTCACCTCATTTTGCTCCACACTCAACTCCTTCTTCTCATAAAATTCAGCAATCTGCAATGGTGTCATAGGCTTAAGAGTTAGTGTTTGACCATTAAATTCAAAGGTATGCCTATTAGTAAAACCATCTTGCTTAACTCTCCTATCAAACTGCCATGGACGTCCCAAAAGAATATGACAAGCTTGCATGGGAACTACATCACAAGTAATGGTGTCCTCATAGCTACCTAAAGTGATAGTAACTCTAGCTTGCCTATTTACTTTTAATTCTCCACAATCATTCATCCAATGCAATTTGTAAGGCCTAGGGTGATAAATTGTGGTAATTTGCAACTTATTAATCAAATCAGTGCTAGCTATATTGCAACAACTACTTCCATCTATGATCATATTACCCACCTTCCCTTTAATTAGGCATATAGTATGAAAAAGGTTCTCTCTTTGATTATCCTCACACGGAGCTAGCTTAGCATGCAAAGTTCTTCTAGCTATTAATGATTCTCCATGCTCATATTCAATGCCCTCATCACCGTTTCGGATTTCGGGTTTCGGGTTCGGGTTTTCGGGTTTTGGGTTTCGGGTTTTTGGGGTTCGGGTTTCGGGTTTTCGGGTTTCGGTTTTTGGGTTTCGGGTTCGGGTTTCGGGTTTCGGGTTTCGGGTTCGGGTTTCGGGTTTCGGGTTGTTATCATCATTTTCATGCTCATCCTTACTCTCATATTGTCCAAATTGATTTAAAACACACAATATCTCTAGAACGAAGAGTAGAGTTAGAGGTACTCCTTTGAGGACCACTTGAAGGCTCATTCAAGGGTCTAGAGGATGAATAGGCCTTGAGCTCCTTCTTTGTGCTCCTTGGTCCATGGTTGATGCTTTTCGGTCCTCCTTGGTGGATGTAGGCTCACGGCTGTAGGATCCTTGGGGCCGGCTGTTTTGTGCTTTCCATGAGCTTGTATCTCCAAAGCTTTTCTTGGCACCTTGGTTCCTAGCCTTAGTCTTCTTCTCTACTTTGATTGCCAAATGCAGCAGCTCTACCATGGTACTATAAGGATACAAATCAATTTCATTAGCCAAAGATGAGTTTAAAATGCGTAGATACCTAGCCATGTAGACTCCTCATCTTCAACCACATTAGCTTTCACCATTTCCATTTGCATAGAGGTGTAGACCTCTTCGGCACTCATGGCTCCTTGTCTAAGGTTCTCCAACCTTTGCCTCAGCTCCCTAGCATAATGTTGAGGTACAAAACGAGCTCTCATCAAGGCCTTCATTTGTTCCCATGTAGTGATGGCTGGATCCAAGGTTCTTCTCCTTTCCTTGACAAGATGATCCCACCATACTAGTGCATATCCTTGGAACTCCAATGATGCAAGCTGGACCTTCCTTTGCTCTCCAAAGTGATGGCATGACCAAATTTGCTCCAATTTAGTCTCCCAATCCATGTAAGCATCCGGGTCACACTTGCCTTCAAAACTAGGAATCTTGACCTTCGCTTTCCCTATTTCATCTAGCTCTTGATAAGGCCTAAATGGCTCATATTCTCGTCCTCTCCTTGGCTGTGGGTGACGCCTAGGGAACTCTCTCCACATGCCTTCTTCCTCAACATCCTCTTGTGGCTCCTAAAAATCATCCACAAAACCTTGCACATTAGGTGTTCTAGGAAGAGGGTTAGCATGTCTCATACCTTACCCTTGAGGAGTTCTTTGAGGTGATTCATGGGCTGTTTCTCTCGGGGCATCTCTAGACGTGCCTCCTAACTCGAAAGTGGACCTCGGCTTTGGCGTGGCTATGGGTGTTGGCCGAGACTCCAACGTGCCAATCCGGTCGGTCAATCTTGTCACCGAATCCATTATTTGCTTCAACATAGCAAATGTCTCCGGGTGCATTGGCTCACTGCTTTGGAACTTGCTTGGACTATTAGACCTAGACATGATAAAAAAAACACACAAAACAAGCAAACTAATTGAATTAGATAAAAAGAAAATTCTCACAAGTGTTTACTCTCACTCTCACACTCAAGTTGTGTTGATCACAAGCCATTTGATGCAATTGACTTGGATGGATTAAAAATCCTTCTATGATCAATGCCTTAGCTCAACTAGCACACTCCTTGACTTGAAAAAGGGTGATACACGGCTGCTTGAAGGTTCACAACAGAAAACGTCAAGTTAGACACTAAGAAGCTGAAATAAGACTCAAGACTCAACTAGTATGGCTTGCAAGCAATGTTAACTAGCTAAATCACACAAAATACTCAAAAAAAGACACAAGACTCAAAGATAGATGCAAAAGGCTGATATGGACTCGAAAATATGGTAAACTCAAGATATGATAGAATTAGAGTAAAACAAGGAAGATAGACACACAAGAGACTAAGAAGAGAGCTTCACTTACCTTGTCCTTATGCAATGGAGAGAGATATGACCGGCTGTGGTGTTTAAAGTTGGCTTTTGGGTAATGGTGATGGATAAGAAATAAGGTAGGTAACTCTTGTTTGTAGTCTCAATGATCCTTTCACAATCAGTAGGCCATTCCTGGATTTCCTTGATCTTCTCTCCATCCACCTCTAGACCTCTTGTGCTCACTACAAAACCAAGAAAAACAACTTGATTAGTACTAAACTCACATTTCTTCAAATTAGCATACAAATATTCAATTCTAAGAGTTGCAAGTACTTCCCTCAAATGTTCCTCATGCTCTTCAAGTGACTTACTATAGATGAGGATGTCATCAAAGTAAACCACAACAAACCTACCAATGTAGTGTCTCAACACGTGATTCATCAATCTCATAAATGTGCTAGGAGCATTGGTTAAACCAAATGGCATCACTAGCCACTCATAAAGACCAAACTTGGTCTTGAATGCCGTTTTCCACTCATCTCCCTCCCTCATTCTGATTTGGTGATAACCACTCCTAAGATCTATCTTAGAGAATAATGTGGCTCCATTCAACTCATCTAACATGTCATCTAAATATGGGATAGGATGGTCGTACTTAATGGTGATGTTGTTGATGGCTCTACAATCAACACACATCTTCCATGTATTGTCCTTCTTAGGCACTAAGAGGACGGGAACGGCACTAGGACTCAAGCTCTCCCTTACATAACCCTTATCTAGGAGTTCTTGGACTTGGTTTTGGATCTCTTGGCTCTCCTTAGGGTTCTACCTATAGGCTGGACGGTTTGGGAGTGTAGCACCGGGAATAAGATCTATTTGGTGCTCAATACCGATAAAAGGTGGAAGGCCAGCCGGAATCTCGTCAGGAAACACATCACTAAACTCATCTAGGATAGCTAGGATGGGCTTAGGTAGGGTGGCCTTGGCTTCATCACTCAAAGTCACAAAGCTCTTGCACAAGCTCACAAGAATGGCATCTAAAGGGCTGTAATCTAGGATGTACTCCTCCTTGGATGCTAGAAGGACACTACAAGGTGTGGCTAGTAGGGTGATACTAATCTTGGCCGTGGGTTCTGTTTTAGACCGTGAGCTATCCCCTCTCTTTTTCACCTCATTTTGCTCCACACTCAACTCCTTCTTCTCATAAAATTCAGCAATCTGCAATGGTGTCATAGGCTTAAGAGTTAGTGTTTGACCATTAAATTCAAAGGTATGCCTATTAGTAAAACCATCATGCTTAACTCTCCTATCAAACTGCCATGGACGTCCCAAAAGAATATGACAAGCTTGCATGGGAACTACATCACAAGTAATGGTGTCCTCATAGCTACCTAAAGTGATAGTAACTCTAGCTTGCCTATTTACTTTTAATTCTCCACAATCATTCATCCAATGCAATTTGTAAGGCCTAGGGTGATAAATTGTGGTAATTTGCAACTTATTAATCAAATCAGTGCTAGCTATATTGCAACAACTACTTCCATCTATGATCATATTACGCACCTTCCCTTTAATTAGGCATATAGTATGAAAAAAGTTCTCTCTTTGATTATCCTCACACAGAGCTAGCTTAGCATGCAAAGTTCTTCTAGCTATTAATGATTCTCCATGCTCATATTCAATGCCCTCATCACTGTTTCGGATTTCGGGTTTCGGGTTCGGGTTTCGGGTTTCGGGTTCTGGTTTTCGGGTTTCGGGTTTCGGGTTTTTGGGTTCGGGTTTCGGGTTTTCGGGTTTCGGGTTTCGGTTTTTGGGTTTCGGGTTTCGGGTTCGGGTTCGGGTTTCGGGTTTCGTATTTCGGGTTCGGGTTTCGGGTTTCGGGTTGTTATCATCATTTTCATGCTCATCCTCACTCTCATATTGTCCAAATTGATTTAAAACACACAATATCTCTAGAACGAAGAGTAGAGTTAGAGGTACTCCCTTGAGGACCACTTGAAGGCTCATTCAAGGGTCTAGAGGATGAATGAGGCCTTGAGCTCCTTCTTTGTGCTTCTTGGTCCATGGTTGATGCTTTTCGGTTCTCCTTGGTGGATGTAGGCTCACGGCTGTAGGATCCTTGGGGCCGGCTGTTTTGTGCTTTCCATGAGCTTGTAGCTCCAAAGCTTTTCTTGGCACCTTGGTTCCTAGCCTTAGTCTTCTTCTCTACTTTGATTGCCAAATGCAGCAGCTCTACCATGGTACTATAAGTGATGCGTCCTTGGAGGTAACCAAGGATAACTCCGGATCTAGATCAAGCAAAACTCCAACTACTCCTTGATTCTTTGTGCAACGTTGTATCGTTTCGGATCCAAAGGGGCGGAAGCGATGAAGAAACAAGGGTTACTTCGATCTAGAGAGATCGAAGGAACCTTTTTGTGTGGAGCGAAGGTTGATTCTTAAAAAGAATCCTCGAATATGGATTTCTTGAATCAAAGACGAGATCCAAGGAAGAAGTTTGAGGGTTAGAAGAGAGGTTTTGATGCCCAAGCTAAGTGGAGGAAATTCTTCTCAAAACTTAGTAATATTGAACATGAAAAATAAGTGAGGCAAGATATCTCTTATATAGAGAAACTTGCCTACCTATGGGCCAACGGGCCAAACAAAAATACATGAAGAAAAAAGCCCAAAAGGGGAAAACCTAAAAGGGTAAAAGCAAACCCTAAACGGATAAGGTCAAAAAGGGAATATTTCTATACGGAATATCCCTTTATTACATAAAAAGGAAAACATGAAAATATAGTCCGAAAACAAGCTAGCTTCATGCCATGGAGTCGGAAAGACGGGACATGCCGCTAACGGAACCGGTAGCCTATGCCATGGTGGTGTAGAGACAAGGCATGCCGGTAATGGGACCAAGTGAAGAAGTAATGCGGGTGATGATGGAGCTGGTGGCTCGAGCAATGGCCTTAGCTCAGGATCGGGTGATCGGTCCATCTGAGCGAACTCTAAGAGCCTCGTCCTCTTCGTCTATGGTCAACGTAAAAGGGGCATTTAAGGGCGCATCAGTCCCCCCATCTTGGCTGTGATACGTCCCCGTTTCACCATCGTCAAAGAGGGGCTCAACATAAGGGGCAAGGTCCTTGACGTTGAACGTTGGGTTTACTCCGTAGGAATCCGGAAGCTCTAATTTGTATGCATTTGGACCATGACGGGCTAAGATGCGGAATGGGCCATCACCACGGTCCGAGAGCTTGCTCATGCGGCGAGTAGGAAAACGCTCCTTCAATAGGTGGAGGCAAACAAGATCACCGGGCTCAAAAGAGACGTCGCGGCGGCCCTTGTTGCATTGTCCGGCAAGTTAGGCGGCACGACGTTCGAGTTGTGTCCTAGTCCGCTCATGAAGCTCAATGATTTGGGCGGCGCGGTTTCCGGCGATGATGTGTTCTCCATCCTTGAGCGGGCGGGGAGTGAAATCCAATGGTGTGTGTGGATTGAGGCCGTAGACAACTTCAAATGGGGACAATTTAGTTGCCGTGTGCCTAGACCTGTTATACGAAAACTCGACAACAGAAAGTAAGTCCTCCCACCTACGTGGGTTGGTCCTAGTGGTGGCTCTAAGTAGAGCACCAAGAGTCCGATTGGTCACCTCCGTTTGACCATCGGTTTGGGGGTGATAACTACTTGAAAACAACAAGTTGGTTTCAAGTTTTCCCCACAACGTTCTCCAAAAATGACTTACGAATTTCACGTCCCGATCACTAACGATGGAACGTGGTATCCCATGTAAACGCACCACATTGTCAAAGAACAAGGTGGCAACTTCACTAGCATTTAGGGTGCTTTTACATGCGATGAAATGAGCCATTTTGGAGAAACGATCGACTACCACGAAAATGGAGTCTTTGCCTCGTTTTGACATAGGCAACCCGACCACAAAGTCCATGGATAGATCCTCCCAAGGTCCCATTGGTATAGGCAAAGGAGAATACATCCCATCCGGACCTTGGCGCGACTTGGCATGATGACATGTGATGCAACCCTTGCAAAACCGTGTCACATGCATACGCATCCGGGGCCAAAAGAAATGCTCTTGGAGAGCGGAAAGGGTCTTGGTAGCACCGAAATGACCACGGCCCTCATGAGCTTCCTTGACCAACAAATGACGTATAGATGAGCGCGGAATACAAAGTTTTCCCGCTCGAAAAAGATAGCCATCGTTAATAAAGAAAGACTCGTGCTCTCGGAGGTCGAGGCATTGTGCCCATATGTCCTTGAAGTCAAGATCCGTGGCGTATAACTCTTTGATAAGAGCAAAGCCATGTATTTTGGCATCCATATACACAAGGAGGGCATAGCGGCGAGAAAGGGCATCGGCTACCACATTCTCTTTGCCTTTCTTATGCCGAATGACATAAGAAAAGGTCTCTAAAAACTCTACCCAACTAGCATGGCGCCGACTGAGATTTGTTTGACTCTTGAGATACGAAAGAGCCGCATGATCCGAATGAATCACGAACTCCTTCGGCCACAAGTAATGTTGCCATGTCTTAAGACAACGAACTAGAGCATATAGTTCCTTGTCATATGTAGGGTAGTTGAGCGAAGGACCGGACAATTTTTCACTGAAGTAGGCAATTGGACGATTCTCTTGTAAGAGAATGCCTCCAATGCCCACATTTGATGCATCACACTCCACCTCGAAGGTTTTCGAAAAGTTTGGGAGTTGGAGTAATGGTGCATTACAAAGACGGTCATTGAGCGCATCAAACGCTCGAGCATGGATATCACGCCACTCAAACGTGACACCCTTGGTAGTGAGCTCATGGAGCGGTGCTGCTACCGTGCTAAAGTCCTTGACAAAGCGCCGGTAGAAACCCGCTAAGCCGAGAAAGGCTCGGACCATGGTGACCGTAGTAGGAGTAGGTCACTCCCGAATAGCACGAACTTTAGATTCGTCTACTCGGAGTCCGTCCTTAGACACGACATAGCCAAGAAAGATAGTGGTGTCCGAGCAAAAGACGCATTTGTCAAAGTTGACATACAATTGCTCTTGTCTAAGGCACTCGAGCACTTGGCGAAGGTGCCCGATGTGATCCTCCAAAGACGTACTAAACACCAAAATATCATCAAAATAAACAACAACGAATGTACCCAAGAATCGGCGCAAGACGTGGTTCATGAGGCGCATGAAGGTGGACGGGGCGTTGGAGAGGCCAAAAGGCATGACAAGCCATTCATAGAGTCCATACTTCGTTTTGAACGCCGTCTTCCATTCGTCACCTTCGGCCATCCGGATTTGGTGGTAACCGCTCCGGAGATCAATTTTGGAGAAGATAGTGGCGCCATGAAGCTCATCCAACATGTCATCAAGGCGCGGGATCGGGTGGCGATATTTGACGGTGATTTGGTTGATGGCACGACAATCAACACACATCCGCCATGATCCATCTTTCTTTGGTACTAAGATTATCGGGACGGCACATGGTGATAAGGATTCACGCACATGTCCCCGGTCTAGGAGCTCTTGCACTTGACGTTGTAGCTCCTTTGTCTCTTCCGGACTGGCTCGGTAAGCGGCACGGTTTGGCAAAGAGGCACCGGGCACAAAGTCAATTTGATGTTCAATCCCTCGGATAGGTGGCAAGCCGGGTGGGAGGTCTTTGGGCATAATATCCTGAAATTCGGACAACAACAAAGACACCTCGTGTGGCACATTACTTGGGTCATGAGAAGTAGATAAACAAAACGGAACAAGTAAAAAGCATGGGAACTTGCCTTCCATGACCGGTTGCAAATCATGCCGGCGAGCTAAGAGTATCCGTGGCTCACACCGTCCTTGAATTACGGGATCCGAAGATGATAAAGGTGCGCCCGAAGAAACGATGCGACCTTTACTACCTTTGGATTCGGTAGCATGGACAAGAGGGGCGGTGTTGCGGGATTTGGAAGTACTAGCACCTACAACATCGGGACTCCGGGGGTCCGATTTTGCCGGTGCTTTAGCGGACTCATCAATAGTTTGTTGCCTCTTCCGTTCCGCATAGTCAACCAAAATTTCGTGCGGAGTCATAGGCAAAAGTGTGACCCGTTTTCCATTATATTGGAACATGTACCGATTAAGATAACCATCATGATATGTGCGGCGATCGAATTGCCATGGTCGTCCTAATAGGACATGTGTGGCGTCCATCTTGATAACATCACAAAGGACCTTATCAACATAGGCGCCAATAGAAAACGGCACCCAAGCTTGTTGTGTGACGGTGTCACATGCCGTATCGGAAATCCATTGGAGTCCGTAAGGCATTGGGTGGGGGGTCGTAGGCAACTTGAAGTGTTTTACCACCCGTTCGTTGACAATATTACAACAAAAACCCCCGTCAACGATGAGAGAAAGACTCGTATTATTAACCAAGCAACGAGAGTGGAAGAGATTCTCGCGTTGATCAATAGGAATATGCTCTTTAACAGCCAAAATACGACGATAAACAAGAGCGAATTTACCGGGTTGTGTTGGGCCGCAAGCAATCTCGTCATCACAGGGTTCCATGCCAACAAGTGGGTCGGTATCATGGTCATCCTCAATAATGATATCACCTTCATATTGACCATCGTTGTCCTCGAAATATGTTGGGTCGGCAAACAAGACCCGTTTGGTGTTTGGGCAATCACGTTGTACGTGGCCGAAACCGCTACACTTGTAACACACGGGCTCCCTTGGGCGAGCCGCCGGTGAGGGTCCTTGTTGACCTCGAGAGGGAGGCGCCGGTGCCGGGCCACGGTTTGGTGCCTTCTCGGTACCCGTTTGTCTATTAGAAGGACCCGTCCGTTAGGTCCCTTTGGAGGCGTCGGTATCTGTAGGACTAGGTGCATCTCGAGAACGTGTGTTAGATGGATAAAGATATGGACTCGAGGAAGAGGGATACCTAGAATACCGCGGTGTTTCGAGTTGTTGCTTATATAACTTCATGGCGGCATGACATAATGCTCCCAAATCCTTGAATGGGACAATCTCGAGCGGCCGCCGGATGGAAGCATTAAGCCCACTCATGAACTTGGTGCGGAGGGCGGAGGGGGAGGCCGAGACGCCGGCCTTAATGTGCATGTCCTCAAGTTTAGCCAAGTAAGCCACCGGAGTGAGGTTGCCTTGCTTGAACTCGGCAATTTGCAACCGCATATCATTCTTAAAATCCTCGGGTACGTACTTCTTGGTCATGCAATAGAGCGATTGCTCAAACGTCTCAATTGGAGCCCATCCTCGCCTCTCTCGGGTGAACTCATACCGGTTCCACCAAGACTTCGCATCTCCTTCAAAGTATAGAGTTGCCGCCTCGATTTTCTCGGATTCCTCCTCATAATGACAATGTTTTAATGCTCGTTTCATATCCTGCACCCAATCAAGAAAAACACACGGATCATATTCACCATGAAAGGTAGGGAACTTAACCTTACCTTCCCTACGAGCTCGGTAGGTGTCCGGGCGGGGCGGTGGAATGTAGGCATCATCGGCACGGGCTCGTCGGTGGCCGCCATGATGACGTTGGCGCCCATGAACGGGTGGGGCCGGCCTAGGTGGATTTGGGGGAGGCAACCATTCTTCACCCCGGTCTTGGTTCTCATAGGGGTCTATGACAGGTGGGTGCCACGGACGGTTATGTGCTACCCGTTCTAAATCGGATTCATCACTGGAGAACTTATTGAAGTTGTGTTGCTCATCGTATTCATCAAAGTCAAGGGTCCTCGGTTGCCGGATTGACCGTTGGTGACGGTGTTCAGACCGATCATGCTCACGACCATGATTGGTGGTTGAGTTGGGACGGTACCGGGGCTCTTCCCGGGTTTGTCGGTCGGTGCGGGGCACACTAGGTGGAGGTGGAGAAGGAACATACCGTTGATGTTGATGCTCATAATATTGGTGCCGATGTTCCGTATCGACTATGGGCAAGTTATCTTGACGCGGGTCGGGGAATTCCTCCTCTTCTTCATGGGACTCATTTCCGTCAAGAGGTAAAGGATGGGTGCGTTCAATGACAGACGCAAGCCGGGTAACGTTGGATGGACCGGCTCCCAAAAGTCCCTTGCCTTTCCGTTGTGCATCGGAAGTGGAAGCATTGACCACGTTCTCATTCGGATAAGTTGGGGTGGGACGGCGAGCATTCTGAAGGGACTTAAGAGCTTCTAACTCTTTTTTCAAGGCAATGTTTTCTCGGGTCAAGGAATCAAACTTTTATTGTGCCTTCAAGGCTTCCAATTCTCGCCTTATGGAGTCATTTTCGAGGGACAACGAAGCAGTTTCTTGAGCCAAGGGTTCACTGAACTCTTGCGGACCAGAATCCTGAGAAGTTTCCATTTCAACGTTAGTCATTGCTCCAAATCAGCACACAAGTTCAAGCAATCAAGTGAGCAAGGTGACAAGTTAGGTCAACTTTACCCAAGTTCAAGTGCGTTATCGGGTTCTACTTTGGGGAAGGCCGTTTGGCGGTTAGGCAAGGAAGGCAAATCCAACAAAATTGAACCAATTACACACAAAAAAACAAGTGATATTTTGCAAACGTATGTGAGAAAATGGAGAGATAGAAGATGGACGGATTGTTCACTCGGCAAGCTTTGCTTGCTTTCGGTCTTTGACCGTTTTGTAAAATCCGATTTTTTGGATGGACCGGTTTGCCGGACGTCTTTTCACTTTGTGTGTTTCGTTTCTTTGAAACGTTTTGAGCAACACTTTCTTTTGTTTTTTTTTTTTTTTTGAACACAAATCCGTATTGATGAAGAGTTGTTTTGCTTTTCTTGGAATATCAAATGCGAGATATCCGAACTTTTCGTTAACAAAAATATCCCAAGAGATTTGGTGAAATTAATTAACAAAATTGTCGGATTAGGTCGGTTCAAGAAAAAGACGGGTTTGATAAATGGTTTGAAGGCAAACCAAATATCTCCTATTTTTGTTCTTTTTGTTTTGAGTTAAACACGGAAAAGAAAAAAAAATTCAGGAAAAATGGATGAACGTGATGAAGAACATGATGAACAACATGAAGATCATGAAGAACAAATGAAGAACATCATGAGCAAACGAAGAACATTATGCACAAAAAAAAAGGCTAAATAGGTTTAAGATAATAACGCACAAAAACAAGAGTAAAGAGAACTTAGCTTTGATCCCTTGCTCTGATACCAATTTGATGCGTCCTTGGAGGTAACCAAGGATAACTCCGGATCTAGATCAAGCAAAACTCCAACTACTCCTTGATTCTTTGTGCAACGTTGTATCGTTTCGGATCCAAAGGGGCGGAAGCGATGAAGAAACAAGGGTTACTTCGATCTAGAGAGATCGAAGGAACCTTTTTGTGTGGAGCGAAGGTTGATTCTTAAAAAGAATCCTCGAATATGGATTTCTTGAATCAAAGACGAGATCCAAGGAAGAAGTTTGAGGGTTAGAAGAGAGGTTTTGATGCCCAAGCTAAGTGGAGGAAATTCTTCTCAAAACTTAGTAATATTGAACATGAAAAATAAGTGAGGCAAGATATCTCTTATATAGAGAAACTTGCCTACCTATGGGCCAACGGGCCAAACAAAAATACATGAAGAAAAAAGCCCAAAAGGGGAAAACCTAAAAGGGTAAAAGCAAACCCTAAACGGATAAGGTCAAAAAGGGAATATTCCTATACGGAATATCCCTTTATTACATAAAAAGGAAAACATGAAAATATAGTCCGAAAATAAGCTAGCTTCATGCCATGGAGTCGGAAAGACGGGACATGCCGCTAACGGAACCGGTAGCCTATGCCATGGTGGTGTAGAGACAAGGCATGCCGGTAATGGGACCAAGTGAAGAAGTAATGCGGGTGATGATGGAGCCGGTGGCTCGAGCAATGGCCTTAGCTCGGGATCGGGTGATCGGTCCATCTGAGCGAACTCTAAGAGCCTCGTCCTCTTCGTCTATGGTCAACGTAAAAGGGGCATCCAAGGGCGCATCAATAAGGATACAAATCAATTTCATTAGCCAAAGATGAGTTTAAAATGCGTAGATACCTAGCCATTGTAGACTCCTCATCTTCAACCACATTAGCTTTCACCATTGCCATTTGCATAGAGGTGTAGACCTCTTCGGCACTCATGGCTCCTTGTCTAAGGTTCTCCAACCTTTGCCTCAGCTCCCTAGCATAATGTTGAGGTACAAAACGAGCTCTCATCAAGGCCTTCATTTGTTCCCATGTAGTGATGGCTGGATCCAAGGTTCTTCTCCTTTCCTTGACAAGATGATCCCACCATACTAGTGCATATCCTTGGAACTCCAATGATGCAAGCTGGACCTTCCTTTGCTCTCCAAAGTGATGGCATGACCAAATTTGCTCCAATTTAGTCTCCCAATCCATGTAAGCATCCGGGTCACACTTGCCTTCAAAACTAGGAATCTTGACCTTCGCTTTCCCTATTCCATCTAGCTCTTGATAAGGCCTAAATGACTCATATTCTCGTCCTCTCCTTGGCTGTGGGTGACGCCTAGGGAACTCTCTCCACATACCTTCTTCCTCAACATCCTCTTGTGGCTCCTGAAAATCATCCACAAAACCTTGCACATTAGGTGTTCTAGGAAGAGGGTTAGCATGTCTCATACCTTACCCTTGAGGAGTTCTTTGAGGTGATTCATGGGCTGTTTCTCTAGGGGCATCTCTAGACGTGCCTCCTAGCTCGAAAGTGGACCTCGGCTTTGGCGTGGCTATGGGTGTTGGCCGAGACTCCAACGTGCCAATCCGGTCGGTCAATCTTGTCACCGAATCCATTATTTGCTTCAACATAGCAAATGTCTCCGGGTGCATTGGCTCACTGCTTTGGGACTTGCTTGGACTATTAGACCTAGACATGATAAAAAAAACACACAAAACAAGCAAACTAATTGAATTAGATAAAACAGAAAATTCTCACAAGTGTTTACTCTCACTCTCACACTCAAGTTGTGTTGATCACAAGCCATTTGACGCAATTGACTTGGATGGATTAAAACTCCTTATAAGATCAATGCCTTAGCTCAACTAGCACACTCCTTGACTTGAAAAAGGGTGATACACGGCTGCTTAAAGGTTCACAACAGAAAACGTCAAGTTAGACACTAGGAAGCTGAAATAAGACTCAAGACTCAACTAGTATGGCTTGCAAGCAATGTTAACTAGCTAAATCACACAAAATACTCAAAAAAAGACACAAGACTCAAAGATAGATGCAAAAGGCTGATATGGACTCGAAAATATGGTAAACTCAAGATATGATAGAATTAGAGTAAAACTAGGAAGATAGACACACAAGAGACTAAGAAGAGAGCTTCACTTACCTTGTCCTTATGCAATGGAGAGAGATATGACCGGCTGTGGTGTTTAAAGTTGGCTTTTGGGTAATGGTGATGGATAAGAAATAAGGTAGGTAACTCTTGTTTGTAGTCTCAATGATCCTTTCACAATCAGATTGCAAAAACACTTGTTTTTCTAGCTTCTACACAACTTAGGTTAGTATAGAATATGATATGAAATGTATGATATGTAGGATGATGAAAATACATGAGAAAATATTTCTTTTTCTTTGTTTTTCTTTTGTGTTCCTTGGCTGACGTTTTGGCTTGGCCTTTCTCTCTTCTCCAATAAACACAAGAAACATAGAAAATTAGACTCAAATAGACTCTTAAGATGAAGCAAATGACTCAAACAAAGAAAAGACTCAAAGAAGATACTCAAACCGTCAATGGTGATGGCTGATTCCGGACTCGCAATCAACTAGCTCTGATACCACTTTGATGCGGGTTGGGGCCGCAAATGACTAGATCTAGATTGGGAATCCTTGAAGACCAACAATGGACGTTTTCCTTGACAAATGGCACGCAAAATCAGATTGTTTAGAACCAAAAATGACGTTGGACAAAAGGGAAGAAAGAGAATGAAATGGAACGTGGAATGTTTGGTAGAAGTAGATCCAAAAGAACCAAACGACTCCCTTACAAGAACCTTGATCAGATTGATCAAAACCCAAGCAAGATGATGCCTTCAACCCTTTCTTATATAACCTTACACAAGCCTTCAATGGAGACAATCACAAGGAGGGACCAATTTTGACTAGTAGCACCAATCTCTAAAGAGATTAACACACACAAGAACAATCTAGCAATGATTCACAACAATTCAATCAATGGCTCACTTTATTTATTGAATTTTCTGAATAGGAACAATAGCTCTCAACGAGACGGTTTATCAAGTTTTGCTAAAATCTATCTAAGCTGGAAAGAAGCTAAGGGAGGCTTTTTTATATGCCTAGAAAGCCTCCTATCTAAAAAAAGGAAAAACATTTGTCAAAAAGACAATAAAACAAATAAAACAACTAAAACAAATAAAAATAACCCTTAAAATGTTTTGAACCTAAAGGTTATAAAAAGTCTTTCATTTTATACCAAAAGATGATATAAAATACAAAAGAAGCTCCAAAAGCCTCAATCTTCCATTTCTTGCAATTTCGGAACAAGTATCTCTTCTTTGCTTTTGCATGGCTCCAAATCACGTGTGCCTTGTCTCCCTTCCACGTCCAAGTCATCGGGAATCGTCATTAACGTGACTAAGGAAGCCTCAGTCAGCAATGGATCGTCAATGGTCTCCTTAGGAGCTAAGGATACCAACAAGTTGGACACCTCCTCTTGAATTGCTCTTTCCCTTGATCTAGTGATTGACCCTTGCATTGTAGGACTAGTAGGGCTGTTGGTGATGGTCCCTCATCATACTCCCCTTCTTGGGAAGGATTCGTCCTCAAATCATCACCATCCGCATCACTTGACTCAAAGGGACTTAGATCTCCTATGTTGAAAGTAGGGCTCACTCCATAGTCCTCCGAAAGCTCTAGTACATAAGCATTGTTGCCAACCTTACGTAGTACTTTGAATGGTCCGTCTCCCCTAGGTGATAGCTTGGACTTGCGCCTTTCCAGGAACCTATCCTTCCTTAAATGCAGCCAAACGAGGTCTCCCGGTTCGAACAACACTTGCTTGCGGTTTGATAGCATGAATTATAGTCTTTATTTTGGGGTTTGTTTGGACGTTTTATCTTTCATAACCTGCATGTTTGTATGTACATTATGTGATTTTACTACCATTTCATCTACCTTTGCGGGAATCGAGGTCTACACCTAGTTTCGTTGTAATTGCAGGTAATATGGTACGTTTTGCATCAAAAAGGAGCAAAAGGAGTCATGAGTCATTTGGAGCCACATTGAGGAGCAAAAGGAATCATCCAGGGAGCATAGCCATGGATTAACGAATTATTTTGGACCAGTTTTGAGAGATTTCACATTCAGTTGTGAATCACCTCGGTTGACCAGAGATTCATCTCGACCGAGGCGATCCAGAGACGCCGACTCGACCGAGGCGAACACCTAGGACGCGGCGAGAATATTTTATTCTTGGAAGGTGATCTTATATTTTTGGGCTGGACTCCTGGATGGAAAGAGATATGCAGAATATGTATTTTACCTATTTTTATGGGAGAATATCTTTCTAAGATTTATTATCTTTGGAGGGTTATTTTCCTATAAAAAGGGTCGGATTTTCCACAATTTGAAGACCCGCATAAGGCCGCATACATCACGCTATACCGTCGATCAGGGTTTACATCAGCGCAGCAGCAGCATACTCCAAGTTGGGAGTTTTTGAAGAACCTTTTTGAAGGTTAAAGGAAGGTTGAAGACCATAGCTTTTATAGCTTTTTGGAGGGTTTTGTAAGATTGTCTTCAATTCCTTCCCTTGTTGTCTTATCTTTTTGGATTGTTATCCAAGGAACACTTTTGTTGTGATATTTGATGCAGTTATTGAAGTCTTTTCATTAAATTCTTCTTTGTTCAAATATTCACCTTCTTCCCCTACATTTAATACTTTCATTATGATGATGAGTGGCTAATTTCCTTGTGTGATTCTAGGGTGATTGGCTGAAGGTTGTGGGAAAAACAATGATAGAATAATCTTAGATTCCAGTAGGATCCTGAAAGTTCGAGTCTTTAACCTTAACCCTAAGCATCTCGTTCAGTCGATGAACATCTCGGCCGGGGTGGAATTCTTCTGACCGAGGTGACTTACCCTATCCGAAACTGAGAGTTAAGTGTTAGAGTTTGCCAAAACCTATTCTTATTACACCTTTCTGGTTCAATGCAAGCTTAGGATGAGACTTACCCGGTAATTCCTTAGTTTGTGTACCAACGATCATAAGTGTAGGTAATAAAGGTTTATCATTTATTGGGGTTTGAGTGTGCTTCCATCCCATCTTTGTGAGTTAGCCTGAGACTTACCCGGTAAAGG
Organism: Fagopyrum esculentum; assembly: GCA_033239045.1. NCBI lineage: Eukaryota > Viridiplantae > Streptophyta > Magnoliopsida > Caryophyllales > Polygonaceae > Fagopyrum > Fagopyrum esculentum. The sequence goes on along the minus strand of BSUD01000026.1, from coordinate 791,468 downwards.
TTGATTCTATTCCCTTAGATGGTGTGTTAGTTTGAGGTTATAGTTCTTTATCTTGATTCCTTGAGACTTACCCGGTAATAGGAGTTACGGTTTAGGAGTAGTGAATAGTGAGACTTACCCGGTGATCTATTCCACTTTAGCAACACCTTCCCCACGCAAAAAATCTCAGCTTTGTCCGCTTATCTATAGATCTTGAGTTGGAACCACAACTAGATGCTTTAATCCCTAGAATTGCATGTTTGCTTTATTGACTTCTTATTCATCTTTGATTGTATTAATTGCTTTTGTGGTTAGCATTGACATTAGCATACCGTATTGACTTGGTTTCACCAAGTCCCTGTGATCGACCCCTGGAATTTTCTTGCTTTTACTACGATTGACCCGTACACTGCGGGTTCGCATCCTTGTTTTAAGCTTAAGTCTAGGGTTATAAATTTAAAGCTTGCACACACCGTTTGGAGCGAACAAGTTTTTGGCGCCGTTGCCGGGGACTTGGTCTAGGCCGAGCCGGTTGCGGTTTGCTTTCGGGGCACTTGCCCCTGTTGATACTAACTACTCTTCTATGAGTTTTGTAGTTTTCAGGATTTCCGATGACTACATTTGATCCAACCTGGATAGCAAGACAAAGTGCTAGGGCGGACCATTATGAATACTTGGAGGAAAAGTACTCCTTCTATTGGTTCAACAATGAATGGGAAAGAGAAGAGGCCATTCAACATGAACTTGCGATATGGGATGAGAAGAATGTCCCTAAAAACATTTATGAGCAACCTTTTTAAGACTCTCTCGAATCAAGATTGGAGAAGTTGATGAAGAAGGTGGAGGAGCTCAAGGAAAGCACCCTATCCTACGCTAAGCCGAAAAAGGAGCATAAGGAAGTGTTGCATGTTCCAAGCATTCCTTTGGTCGAACCGGAAGTTTCTCCTGAAGCTTTTGTGGAAGAGGGGGATGTGGAAGAATTCGATCTGACTGTTGAAACCTCGGTCGAGGTGGAAGAGATTTCGGCCGAGATGGAAGAAGAATCTGCAAAACCAGAAATGGAAGATGCAGAGAACCTTGGCCAAATTACTGAGATTTTGGTCAAGGTGGAAGAAAGACCAGCAGAACTGAGAGAGATTTCGTGGGTGGATTATCAACCCAACACGAAACTTGTCTCAAGCTTTGGAGAACTCTGCAAGGTACATTCTCCTACTTCATTTGAATTCCCTATTAATATTTCTGAATTTTTCAGGAAGGCACCGGAGAGTTGGAGGTCTCTTCCGAAAGAACCTCCTAAGATCAAGATGAAACCTCTCTTGAAATTGTTGGAGGAAGATGCTCCTTGGATTATAAGGAGTGAAGTTAACAAGCGCTTCACCGCTAAGGCAACGAAGTGTTATTTGTTCAAGTATGGGGTCCCTCGCATGCTCAGGACCCTGTACCATCCCCAAGCTATAGATGGGGAAGCTGCTATAATTCTCGAGAAACTGTTTTCTCGATCAAGGAAAGAATGGGACACGAGGAATGTCCCATTGAAGTGCAGGAAGTCTAGACGAATTCCGGTGAGAATCAAACTGTATAAGCTTGTACGTGGGAGATCTTACCATTTGCCGGTGAAGTTAGGAACCGGAACCTTCTTGGAAGATTTTTACGGATGTGATGAGCACTCCACGACATTCGAAGTGCATTGAGTAATCCCATGCCGTAGGGTCCAGCTAGCGACCTTAAACCAAGCGCTTCTTGGGAGGCAACCCAAGGTATCGCTTTCTTCCCCCTTTTCTAGTTTAGTTTAGATAGTTGCTTTGTTTTTGTTTTCCTCTAGACAACAACCAGGTATTCCAAAAGGAAGGATCACAGTTCAGGAGCTACACTAGAAGAACGAAGTTTCGAGAAGTTGAGGAAACGAGCTTTACTGAGATACATCTCGGGTACTGTCAGAACACCTCGACCGAGATGTACTTCGCCAACCGAGATGGTCTTATCTGGGAGCTGTTTCTTACTTCTTCATGCAGTTTAGCTATGTTCGGTGAGTATCCTGTCCTTAGACTTATTTTAACCCACTAGGACAGTGTGTCCCAAGTATGGGGTATTTGTGTATTATTTGACACTTATGTGATGGATGACTCTACTTGATCGGATCTTTATTTATATTTATGCTTCAGTTTGCTTCTATGTGATTATCTGATATTACATGCATACCTACAGGTTATTTGATTGAGAAAAACGTCGAAACCGAAAAAAAAATGGTTTTAAAAAAATTTTTTTGACCTCGACCGAGTCAGTCTTGGCCAAACGAGGCATTTCACCTCGGTTGAACCAAGAACACCTCGACCGAGGTGCGTAACAGAAAGTTTTCGAAAACGATTTTGTGCTACTTATCTGGATATGACCTCAGTGAAGATCTTGTTTACTTACTGGTTTTAAATTCTTTATGTGTTTGAAAGGTTTTATAATATGTTTAAGTTGCTAAATGCTTTGTTTGAAATTATTAGCATGTTTAATACTTTGTTTTTATCCAAATTATGTTGAATTTGAAGGTTGACACCGCAGGTTAAGTTCTCTCACTTTCTTCTTGGAAAGACCAAGGCAATTCATTCTCTTCTCTCTTCTTCTTCTTGATCATGCTTAGCCCCTCATATACATTTTGCCTCCCTTTACCTATCCGGGAATTTGGAAGCAAGCAAAGTGGTGAAAGCAAGTTAAAGTTGAAGGTGGCTGAAAGTGAAAGTGTTAGAAAGCAATAATAGGTTTGGGGAAGTCAATCATGAAGATGAGTAACTCGGCACCATTCACATAGCCGGGTGTTTGTGTCTTGCCAAAATCGGATTGAGCGATATTCCTAACGGGTCATGGTATGTGCATCAAGGGTTTGATGCATCTCAAGAAATTGATGATTGCGGATTTCCTAGGCTTCGGTTATTGTGCACCTCTATCCATGCATCCCAAAAAGTAAAGTAAAAAAAAGAAAAAGTGTGAGATAAGCAAAGCTTATTGGTGGAAGATGTTGAAAGTCGAAGTGAAAGTGAAGTTCATCCTTTTCCCGGATTCTAGCACCACATTACCTACATACATCCCTACCCTACACGTTTCTTGACCTTTTCTTTTGGGAAGCCCTTGAGACCTTGAGCTTGTTGATTGACTTAGCGGTTTAAATCGGATTATACATGATTAATTTTGATAATTATGATTTATTATGCATTCTATGATTTTATGCAAAGATGAACAACTTTTCTATATTTATAAAATGTTTTGAGCATATTGAGTTTTTTAAATTCCAAGAAGTATTCTCTTAGAGTGATCTATGATAGTTGCACACCATAAAATGTTTTTGAAAGGCTTTTTCATTGATTTTCTTGACTTATAATCCATTCTATCTTGTCTTCTATATGAGGAACTTGCTTGGGGACAAGCAAGGGCTAAGTATGGGGTATTTTGATAGCATGAATTATAGTCTAGTTTTTGGGGTTTGTTTGGACGTTTTATCTTTCATAATCTGCATGTTTGTATGTACATTATGTGATTTTACTACCATTTCATCTACCTTTGCGAGAATCGAGGTCTACACCTAGTTTCGTTGTAATTGCAGGTAATATGGTACGTTTTGCATCAAAAAGGAGCAAAAGGAGTCACGAGTCATTTGGAGCTACATCCAGGAAGCATAGCAATGGATTAAAGATTCACTTTGGACCAGTTTTGAGAGATTCTACATTCAGTTGTGAGTCACCTCGGTTGACCAGAGATTCATCTCGACCGAGGCGATCCAGAGACGCCGACTCGACCGAGGCGAATACCTAGGACGCGGCGAGAATATTTTATTCTTGGCTGAGATCTTTTAAAATTGGAAAGTGATCTTATATTTTTGGGCTTGGCTTCTGGAAGGAAGGAGATATGCAGAATATATATTTTACCTATATTTATGGGATAATATCTTCCTAAGATTTATTATCTTTGGAGGGTTATTTTCCTATAAAAAGGGTTGGTTTTCCACAATTTGAACATGACGCTATACCGTCGATCAGGGGTTTACACACGCAGCAGCAGCAGCATACTCCAAGGTGGGAGTTCTTGAAGAACCTTTTTGAAGGTTGAAGGAAGATTGAAGATCATAACTTTTATAGCTTTTTGAAGGGTTTTGTAAGATTGTCTTCAATTCCCTCAATTGTTGTCTTGTCTTTTTGGATTATTATCCAAGGAACGCTTGTTTGTGATATTTGATTCAGTTATTGAAGTCTTTTCATTAAATTCTTCTTTGTTCAAATATTCACCTTCTTCCCTTACATTTAATACTTTCATAATGATGATGAGTGGCTAATTTCCTTGTGTGATTCTAGGGTGATTGGCTGAAGGTTGTGGGAAAAACAATGATAGAATAATCTTAGATTCCAGTAGGATCCTGAAAGTTTGAGTCTTTAACCTTAACCCTAAGCATCTCGTTCAGTCGATGAACATCTCGGCCAGGGTGGAATTCTTCTGACCGAGGTGACTTATCTGATCCTAAACTGAAAGTTAAGTGTTAGAGTTTGCCAAATCCTATTCTTATTACACCTTCCTGGTTCAATGCAAGCTTAGGATGAGACTTACCCGGTAATTCCTTAGTTTGTGTATTAACGATCATAAGTGTAGGTAATAAAGGTTCATCCTTTATTGGGGTTTGAGTGTGCTTCCATCCCATCTTTGTGAGTTAGCCTGAGACTTACCCGGTAAAGGTTGATTCTATTCCCTTAGATGGTGTGTTAGTTTGAGGTTATAGTTCTTTATCTTGATTCCTTGAGACTTACCCGGTAATAGGAGTTACGGTTTAGGATTAGTGTGTAGTGAGACTTACCCGGTGATCTACTCCACTTTAGCAACACCTTCCCCACGCAAAAATCTCAGCTTTGTCCGCTTATCTATAGATCTTGAGTTGGAACCACAACTTGATGCTTTAATCCCTAGAATTGCATGTTTGCTTTATTGACTTCTTATTCATCTTTGATTGTGTTAAATTGCTCTTGTGGTTAGTATTGACAGTAGCATACCGTATTGACTTTGTTTCACCGAGTCCCTGTGATCGACCCCTGGAATTTTCTTGCTTTTACTACGATTGACCCGTACACTGCGGGTTCGCATCCTTGTTTTAAGCTTAAGTCTAGGGTTATAAATTTAAAGCTTGCACACACCGTTTGGAGCGAACAAGTTTTTGGCGCCGTTGCCGGGGACTTGGTCTAGGCCGAGCCGGTTGCGGTTTGCTTTCGGGGCACTTGCCCCTGTTGATACTAACTACTCTTCTATGAGTTTTGTAGTTTTCAGGATTTCCGATGACTACATTTGATCCAACCTGGATAGCAAGACAAAGTGCTAGGGCGGACCATTATGAATACTTGGAGGAAAAGTACTCCTTCTATTGGTTCAACAATGAATGGGAAAGAGAAGAGGCCATTCAACATGAACTTGCGATATGGGATGAGAAGAATGTCCCTAAAAACATTTATGAGCAACCTTTTGAAGACTCTCTCGAATCAAGATTGGAGAAGTTGATGAAGAAGGTGGAGGAGCTCAAGGAAAGCACCCTATCCTACGCTAAGCCGAAAAAGGAGCATAAGGAAGTGTTGCATGTTCCAAGCATTCCTTTGGTCGAACCGGAAGTTTCTCCTGAAGCTTTTGTGGAAGAGGGGGATGTGGAAGAATTCGATCTGACTGTTGAAACCTCGGTCGAGGTGGAAGAGATTTCGGCCGAGATGGAAGAAGAATCTGCAAAACCAGAAATGGAAGATGCAGAGAACCTTGGCCAAATTACTGAGATTTTGGTCAAGGTGGAAGAAAGACCAGCAGAACTGAGAGAGATTTCGTGGGTGGATTATCAACCCAACACGAAACTTGTCTCAAGCTTTGGAGAACTCTGCAAGGTACATTCTCCTACTTCATTTGAATTCCCTATTAATATTTCTGAATTTTTCAGGAAGGCACCGGAGAGTTGGAGGTCTCTTCCGAAAGAACCTCCTAAGATCAAGATGAAACCTCTCTTGAAATTGTTGGAGGAAGATGCTCCTTGGATTATAAGGAGTGAAGTTAACAAGCGCTTCACCGCTAAGGCAACGAAGTGTTATTTGTTCAAGTATGGGGTCCCTCGCATGCTCAGGACCCTGTACCATCCCCAAGCTATAGATGGGGAAGCTGCTATAATTCTCGAGAAACTGTTTTCTCGATCAAGGAAAGAATGGGACACGAGGAATGTCCCATTGAAGTGCAGGAAGTCTAGACGAATTCCGGTGAGAATCAAACTGTATAAGCTTGTACGTGGGAGATCTTACCATTTGCCGGTGAAGTTAGGAACCGGAACCTTCTTGGAAGATTTTTACGGATGTGATGAGCACTCCACGACATTCGAAGTGCATTAAGTAATCCCATGCCGTATGGTCCAGCTAGCGACCTTAAATCAAGCGCTTCTTGGGAGGCAACCCAAGGTATTGCTTTCTTTTCCCGTTTTCTAGTCTAGCTTAGATAGTTTTTGTGTTTGCTTTGCTTTGCTTTGTTTTTGGCGTTCTAGACAGACAACAGGGATATCTAAGGAAGGAGCACATCTGGAAGGACATAAGTTCGAGATTCTGAGAAGACAGAAGCACCTCGGTTACTGTCAGAGCATCTCGACCGAGTTGATTCTTGAGCAACCGAGGCGACTAGGGTTTCTGCAGAACCGCCTCGGTCCAAACCACCTCGGTCCGGTCGAGACCATCTCGACCGAGGTGACAGCAGATCCAGTAAAAGTATAAAAGGGGAAAAAATTACTTTTCACATTTTTTTTACCTACCTCGACCGCGGCGACAGATCCACTTCGTTCACTCTCGAATCTTGCTCGTTTTCGACGTTTTTTGCTTCCAAACCGAGATTGAAGGATAGAGGAATCGATTGCAACTACAGATCTGCAAGAAATCTGAGCAACTCGACCGGAACAAGGTAAAAACGTTCGAAAACCTAACTCGTTCGTTTACTGCAATTTGGGCTTTGGTTGCCCTTGATTCTGTTGAGAAAACCTTTAAGTACCCCTTAGGAAGCATCGGTAGTGATTTTTGGGGGAAAAGAACTGAAAATCAGAGAGTTGAAATCGCACTGTCTTCGCCTCGGTCCAGTCGACCTGCACCTCGGTCGAGGTGATTCTTGGAGTTTGTCAGTCGACCGAGGTAGTCTAACAGTATAGTTGAAGATGAGTTCTGACAGGTTGTTAGCCCTGAGAGATAGATCCTCTCCCTCCCCTTCTTCTTCCTCATCCCGACCTTCTATCCCGGTGATCCACGAGAGACACCGGGTAGATTATGATCGTATTGCTAGTCGTCCAGTTATCGCTCCTAGATTTCTGGACGTTTCTGCCTTTGATTGTCTCCACGTAGATGGAGATATTAGGAGGATGATCACCACCGTAGGGCTGGATCAGTTCACTGAGATCCGAGCCCCAGCCTACCTAGAGCCGACCCTCGAGTTTGTCAGCTCATTCACTTACCTCCCCACAGAGAGGGCTGTGAAGTACCGGTTGATGAACCGGAACTACCTAGTACCTCTCGACCACTGGAGAGACATTTTTGGCTTCCCTGCCCCCACTGCTGTAGATTTCCCGACCCGAGCTGTAGCTAGAGAGTTCTGGGGTCAGATCGCCCACGTTACAGAGCACGCAGACAGGTGGCGCCCTGGTGATTCCAGGGCGAAGCTTATCTATCATTTAGCCTTCCGATTGGTGCACAGGATCTTCAACGAGACTCTTCTGGCGCGTACTGAGATGCCCCAGAAGGTCCGACAGGGGGAGCTCTTTGCTTTGTATTGCATGGTCACAGGAGGATACCCTGACTTTGGCTTGATGCTGGCAGAGGATCTGCACAGGATCAAGGCCAAAGGGAAGGGGGATATATGCTGCGGAGGGATAATGACCCATATCGCTAGGTATCAGGATATGGATCTGAGCAAGTGTACCATGGTGGCGGCTGCCAAGCCGCTCGGACTTCAGGAGATGATTACACGGAGGATTCTAGTTCCCCGTGGTTTGACTACACCATACGTCGCCATACCTTGGGAGCGGACTGCACCACAGGGCATCAGATGGTCTGCTCAGTTTACAGTCTTTGATCCGCATTACTGGCAGACAGCATGGGCTCCGCTCATGGAGGACCACAAAGAGGGAGCAGCCGCACCTACTGAGGCTGAGGAGGAGGCTGAGGATGAGGACGACGATGATGATGATACAGTTGATGAGAGAGGAGGTGTCGTCCCGATGGACACAGGGACAGATACAGCTGGGACGAGCGCGCCACCCATTATTGACTTAGATGATGACGAGGAGGATACTGAGCCGGCGCCAGCAGAGACTTCTCCAGTCAGACCTGTTAGACGCAGGAGGCGTGGAGTGAGAGATAGAGCTGCACACCGACAGATCGATGACCTGACGGATCAGGTTATCGACTCATATGCTGCACTTTCGCTGGATATCCGCGAGATGCAGGAGCGGCAGCATCATCAGCACATGATGGCTCAGCTACAGTTCCAGCATATCATGGGCCATCCCTATGATCCGACTCAGTACCCCTACATACCACCACCACCGCCGGATCAGGACTACTGAGGAGCTGCAGGATTTATTTATTATATTTTTTATGCAGTTCGGCTCTTATCCGGTGAGTTCTCTCTTATTTAGACTTTTATTATACCCACTGGGACAGTGTGTCTCAAGTATGGGGTATTTGATGTATTATTTGACTACGTGACTTTGATGTATGACTTTGATGTACTATATTGACCGGATATTTATATTAATGCTTCACTTATGCATCTATATGTTTATCTGAGATTGCATGCATACTTACAGGTTATTTGATTGAGAAAAAACGTCGAAACTGAAAAAAAATATGGTTTTTAAAAAAAAAATTTTGTTGACCTCGACCGAGGTGCGTTAACTGAGAGTTTTCGAAAACGATTTTTGTGCCTCTTATCTGGATATGATCTCAGTGAAGATCTTGTTTACCTACTGGTTTTAAAATCTTTATGTGTTTGAAAGGTTTTATAATATGTTTAAGTTGCTAAATGCTTTGTTTGAAATTATTAGCATGTTTAATACTTTGTTTTTATCCAAATTATGTTGAATTTGAAGGTTGACACCGCAGGTTAAGTTCTCTCACGTTCTTCTTGGAAAGACCAAGGCAATTCATTCTCTTCTTCTTCTTCTTCTTGATCATGCTTAGCCCCTCATATACATTTTGCCTCCCTTTACCTATCCGGGAATTTGGAAGCAAGCGAAGTGGTGAAAGCAAGTTAAAGTTGAGAAGTGGCTGGAAGTGAAAGTATTAGAAAGCAATAATAGGTTTGGGGAAGTCAATCATGAAGATGAGTAACTCGGCACCATTCACATAGCCGGGTGTTTGTGTCTTGCCAAAGTCGGATTGAGCGATATTCCTAACGGGTCATGGTATGTGCATCAAGGGTTTGACGCATCTCAAGAAATTGATGATTGCGGATTTCCTAGGCTTCGGTTATTGTGCACCTCTGTCCATGCATCCCAAAAAGTAAAGTAAAAGAGAAAAAAGTGTGAAATAAGCAAAGCTTATTGGTGGAAGATGTTGCAAGTCAAAGTGGAAGTGAAGTTCATCCTTTTCCCGGATTCTAGCACCACATTACCTTACATTCATCCCTACCCTACACGTTTCTTGACCTTTTCTTTTGGGAAGCCCTTGAGACCTTGAGCTTGTTGATAGACTTAGCGGTTTAAATCGGATTATGCATGATTAATTTTGATAATTATGATTTATTATGCATTCTATGATTTTATGCAAAGATGAACAACTTTCTTATATTTATAAAATGTTTTGATCATATTGAGTTTTTAATTTCCAGGAAGTACTCTCTTAGAGTGATCTATGATAGTTGCACACCATAAAATGTTTTTGAAAGACTTTTCATTGATTTTCTTGACTTATAATCCATTCTATCTTGATTTCTATATGAGGAACTTGCTTAGGGACAAGCAAGGGCTAAGTATGGGGTATTTTGATAGCATGAATTATAGTCTATATTTTGGGGTTTGTTTGGACGTTTTATCTTTCATAATCTGCATGTTTGTATGTACATTATGTGATTTTACTACCATTTCATCTACCTTTGCGAGAATCGAGGTCTACACCTAGTTTCGTTGTAATTGCAGGTAATATGGTACGTTTTGCATCAAAAAGGAGCAAAAGGAGTCATGAGTCATTTGGAGCTACATTGAGGAGCAAAAGGAACCATCCAGGGAGCATAGCCATGGATTAAAGATTTACTTTGGACCAGTTTTGAGAGATTTCACATTCAGTTGTGAATCACCTCGGTTGACCAGAGATTCATCTCGACCGAGGCGATCCAGAGACGCCGACTCGACCGAGGCGAACACCTAGGACGCGGCGAGAATATTTTATTCTTGGAAGGTGATCTTATATTTTTGGGCTGGGCTCCTGGATGGAAAGAGATATGCAGAATATGTATTTTACCTATTTTTATGGGAGAATATCTTTCTAAGATTTATTATCTTTGGAGGGTTATTTTCCTATAAAAAGGGTCGGATTTTCCACAATTTGAAGACCCGCATAAGGCCGCATACATCACGCTATACCGTCGATCAGGGTTTACATCAGCGCAGCAGCAGCATACTCCAAGTTGGGAGTTTTTGAAGAACCTTTTTGAAGGTTAAAGGAAGGTTGAAGACCATAGCTTTTATAGCTTTTTGGAGGGTTTTGTAAGATTGTCTTCAATTCCTTCCCTTGTTGTCTTATCTTTTTGGATTGTTATCCAAGGAACGCTTTTGTTGTGATATTTGATGCAGTTATTGAAGTCTTTTCATTAAATTCTTCTTTGTTCAAATATTCACCTTCTTCCCCTACATTTAATACTTTCATTATGATGATGAGTGGCTAATTTCCTTGTGTGATTCTAGGGTGATTGGCTGAAGGTTGTGGGAAAAACAATGATAGAATAATCTTAGATTCCAGTAGGATCCTGAAAGTTCGAGTCTTTAACCTTAACCCTAAGCATCTCGTTCAGTCGATGAACATCTCGGCCGGGGTGGAATTCTTCTGACCGAGGTGACTTACCCTATCCGAAACTGAGAGTTAAGTGTTAGAGTTTGCCAAAACCTATTCTTATTACACCTTTCTGGTTCAATGCAAGCTTAGGATGAGACTTACCCGGTAATTCCTTAGTTTGTGTACCAACGATCATAAGTGTAGGTAATAAAGGTTTATC